>JASANE010006907.1:0-11065 GCA_030248225.1 Trileptium ribeirensis
AAGTGTCTTATAGAAGGGTTTGACCCTATGAGTCGATTAGAGCAGTTAATTTTAGTCTTCTATGTTCTGGTTATGAGCCATGGCGGTCAAGGTACCGTCGCACGTGCGCGAATTCTATATGAATCGCAGGGGTTCAGAAATCGAAAAATGAAATTAGTCTCTTGAAGGGTAATTTCCCCCGTGGTAGTTTACTGAATTAATAGTTTTCATATCTGGTTGGCAGTGAAAGGAATTATATGGCCTTTCAAAGGCAAACTAATAATTACTCCTAATATTTGGGTCGTTTTGAGTTTGAAACGGTAATTCGTATTATAGTTTTTTAATGCGGATAGTGACTTGTCTACCCAAAACAGCGTCAAAATAAGACAGCAGCGTCTATCTATTTAATTCGCCTGGAATTGAAACAACCGGACATATATTCCAACTCTATTCACGGGGGCACTTTGCAATTCTCAAATACCGTTAGGCTTTTAGGTCACTAAATTCAAGAAAAATACCCAAATTTTGTATCGAACCCACAGTTTTATAGAAAAGAAGGGTAACCCATTATAGTATTTCCTCGCTAATATAGTCCTCTAGTTGCGCTTTTTACTATTGGCTATGTTCAAGCTGAAGGTTGCGACAGGGACAGTTCAAGTTCAAACAAGTTTCTGTTCTTTTCACTATCTTATGTTGTGGCGACTAAGATATTGGCAAGTTTATTCCATAGCTAGGCAGTAAGATCTCCGATTCTGGATACGTTTTTTCTGTTTCTTTTTCAAGTTTCAAAGTGCAATTTTTCGGAAGTTTTAAAGTCCCATTTTCCAGTAATTGGGCATTCGTCGGCCGAAGCGGTTAGTATATTTAATCCTTTACGACATGAACCAATTTCGCTTTTCGATTATCGCTCGATCGATTTTAGATGGAATTTAGTTAGTACGAAGCTTTGAAATGTAATTGCTTTGCCGAACAACTGTAGGGGTTACAGGATTAACTGTTAATCGACACCTACATGCAGTACGGTTGCTTTCATATCAATTTGTCTGACCTGTCCACAGCCGTCCGAAATGCTGGGAGACTTCGGAGGGCCCATGTTCATTCTTGGGGTAATCTGAAAATGGGGTTGGGGGATAAATTTTGCTTTAAAAAACTAAATATTCCCTTATTTTCATGTAGTTTTACATTTATGTATTTTTATTGACGTGCATGTATTTTCCAGGTATAAATGACGTTTTAGCATTAGAAATAGTGGTAATTAATGCTTAAAAACACTTGCATACAAAAACATTAATTTTGAGGCATAAAAATTTTTAGTTGAACATAGGAGTTTCAGCCGAGGGAGGGGGCCGACATGGGGAAATCTAACGAACATGAGAAAATTTGAAAAGCTGGGGTCCCCACTCCTCCCACAGTGGGCAGACCAGTTTTTAAATTTTTATCTTACCAATAACTTTATCTTTAATTTTGCTTGACGAGCTGTGTGCTCTAAAATAATAATCTGACTTCACGGCTACATGTTTGATTGTGGCATTTTCAGATGGATTCCAGTGGCTCATATCTTAAGCATGTCGACCAAAATGGGTCTTCAGCGACAACCGTTGCCGCTATGACCGAAGCACCAATGCGTTCATCACTTTCCCAATCCGACACTGCTCAACGTAAAAATATGACCAAAACCATTCCACCATCTTCACTCAATAATAGCTCTTATCTGAACGATGCCAACTGCAGTAAAAATAATAACTATAGCTGCACTTCAGCCGATATGGAACGTAGTGATTATCGTGAGCTTAACTCCTCCAGTAACGATAACAGAGCACTTCTTATGACTCAGGCTGCGGTAAACCGGACAGACGATCTTAGCTACAGTGCTATTCAACGGCCTACATTCCTTCCACCTATCAGTGTGAGTAATAATTACACCGCTGGCGGCGCTAACAATGAAATAGATAATATTCCTAATACTGTCCATAATAATGCATCGGTGGTTTATTACAATAATACCGTCAATAAATCTGCAGCGTTGCCAAATTTACCACCTCATCCTGTGCACGGAAGGAAAGTTACTTCAGCAAAAATTAGGGCTCAACCTCCGCAAGACACTAACACGACTTGGAAGACCGTCGTCTTTACTACGGGTTCATCACAATCGGTATTGGACGGTGCTAATAATAGTAATGCTGAAGGGCACATTATTATAGCCACATCAGAGGCGCCCCAAACGCAGCAGCGGCGACAGAAGCTTGCACAGCCATCAATTCTAATCACAAACGCCTCACCGCAGCTATCATATAATCATGGAAATCAGGCAACACGAGTTGATCAAGTAACACGTGATCTTAACAGTGTCGACGAAAGCAACTCTAACAACGACTCAAATTTAGTCGGCCATGAATTGCATGGTCAGTCACATGACAGTAGCAGTAGTAGTTATGTTAGCGTAGCTGAGGAAGCGGCTAGTACCACAGAATGTAATAACTTGAATGGGAGTATGACTGATACACTTAATATCAATAATAGTCACTTTAATGAACTTAGTGTTGATACTCGGGGTGGTACTTTTGACATAGCAAACGGCGTTGAATATCTACCGCCAAACTTTAGACATTCGGTTGACGGAGCGGCAGAAATAGAGCAACACAAATCCAGAGCTAAAACTGAGGATCATTTTGCGTCAGAAAATGTTAATGGTACCGCCGTGGTGGGCCACATGAGGCAACGATCTCAAACAGTGCCCACGGATTTGGGCGGCGAGGCTGTGCGACAAAGCGAAAAGACGGGTCCTTTGGAACAAAACGATAGAAATGTTTTGTTTTCCGACGGCGAAAATGCCGAGGATGACGTTCGAAATAACGCCGATGGGGCTATGAATGGAAAGCCGAAGCGACCGACTGTTCTCGGGTATGCTATATCTTTTTAATGGTTGTTTAATATTTTATCCTTCGAAATGATACTGTTTAATTGATATACCTTGATGTTGTCACTGGTTAATACTAAAATTGCGTTTTAACTAATGAACTACCAAATTTCGTTCAATCGAACTTTGGGTGTAGTCCTCAGCGTCAATGTCAGTTCGAAATTTTTTCCGTGGAACTAGCAAGCAGGACGTTCAGAATCTTGCTAGTATAGTAGTTACAACATTTTAGTAAAACTATCGGGCCTGTTACAAAATTGTTTTTTGCATCGAAATCAACAGTAAAATAAAAAACGAATGCCCTTTTAATCACCTCGATTATATTGCTATTTTAGACACACAATTTCGTTTTTTAATGTATAATCTTTATTGGTTTAGACTTTCTCGACTTGGACTGTCGAAAAAGCTAACGTTACCGTCGTTATCACGTTTGCGTGGAGGCGGAAGTCGGACCGCAAGCCCGTCTCCGTCGCCTGGCTACCGTAATCCCTATTACGAAGCTGAGAGTCCAGACGAGCTAGCACTGGTCAAAGCAGCAGCTAAATACGGTGTACGTATGGTGAAGCGATCGATTGACGCAGTGACCCTGGAGATGCCAAGTAAGTTTTTTAAGCGGGTTTTTGTTGTTAGCATTACGAGAAGGTACTTTATAATAGCAGTAGTATATATTAAGTTTTATTATAATTATAGGACGACAATTATTGTAATGTCATCTCAAACTACCTGGGGAAGCCAAAATTTATCTATGGGAGCCGTTGAAATCCTGTTCGAGCTCGAAAATCCTGTGCGCTCCCACCGTGTATTACGCTATATATACTTGGCCTGTCCACAGTGGGGGAGTGGGGGACCCCCCACTTTCCAAATCCCCCATGTCCGTGAGATGTTCCCCCATGTCCGTGCCCCCCCCCACTCGGTCGAAACCCCAAGTTCAACTAATTCCAAAAATTTTTTATGTCTTAAAATTTATGTTCGTTGTTTGCAAATTGTTTTTTAAACATTAATTACCACTATTTATAATGCTAAAATATTGTTTTTAGCTTGAAAGTACGTTCACAGTAGTAAAAATGCATGAAAATATGGAGATATTTTGTATTTTTATGCAAAGTTTATCCCCCCACTTTGAAATTTCCCCCGAGAATGAACATGGGGGCCCCCCCGAAGTTCCCCCCACTTTTCGGAGGGCTGTGGACAGGCCAGTATACCTTATAGAATTACTAACTGTATCACCATGAATATCACAAACAAAACAGCACAGTATATTGATATTTTCTATTAAATTATTTATTTTGTCCGATTTCGTGATTGTAATTGTTTACAGAAAATAACAATTATGATTAATTCAAACTTCAGCCGTATCTTTGAATTTTATACTTTTTTGAAATGTATATAATATCTACATTAAACACAAAAATATTTTAAATGCAGTTAGTGGCCAAACTTCTGAGCCATGTTTGTTTTATATTTCAAATCAAAAAAAATTTAATTCATTATATTATAGAGCTGGATTAACTAATGGCATTATTTAGTATGTCGTTCTTGAAGTATAAATATAAGTTTGAAAATTAGGATATCTTAGTGCATACGAATATCTCGATATGTATCAAAAAATGTGACCCGGATATCTCGGTATCGAAAACGATATCCCATCCAATCATTAAGCATTGCGATAGCGATTGCGTACAGCTAGATTGATTTTCTTTGGCGTTGAAGCTGACGAAGCCGCCATACTTATAGCGTGCTTGTTCTGAAGATTCACCAGTTTTAAAAATGTAACGTGGTTATTTTTTTAAACAACGTAAATACTATTATAGTTGAGATGTTTCAGATGGTGCCGCCAAACGGTACGAGCTTCTTCATGTTCTTCCATTTGATTCAGTTCGTAAACGCATGTCCGTTATCGTACGCGAACATAAAACTCGTCAGCTTATTCTTTATTCAAAGGTATTGAAAAATTTTTAACTATTCTTGGTTTGGGTATCTTTGAATGCATACCTTGTATTTTACTTACTGTGCCATATCCGGACATGTGCGGTTAATTCGTTTAAAACACAACAAATGTAACAATATCTAAGTAAGGCCTGAATAAATGCAACAGGTAAGTCTATAGCGGTCAATGATGACACTTCTAGCAGCTAAGTTGCTTTATAGGTCTTAGTTCGCTATGTGACTAAATATATACGGTTAACCAAATAATTTCCTCAGCTAAGAGCCTGTCTGTCTAGCTAAAAGGTATCAACTGTAACTTGGTCAACGTAACAATGTTTTTGGTGTATCCAGCAGTGTCGTTTCAGTATCTTTGTAAGAGCAAGATGATAACCTTTGTTTTATAATGTAATAATATTTCAACATTGCATATAAAACTGTAACCAGAGCATTTTGTTGGTCTTGATGTTAGTATGCCATGGAAAAATATTGGCAATTAAATGAAAAAAGTTTTTACAATGCAAGTGTAGCCGTTAAATTACATTTATTTGATATATTTATATTTTTCTAAATTAATGCGTGAGCAAACTTAAGGTGACCCCGCCAACCATCCTATTCTGTCATTACCGATATTGAATCGCAAACCCTTGTTAAGGAAAACAGTCTTAATTTCATTCTGTTTTTCGCTAACCGAAAATTAGCAAAATTAAATTCAAGCGCCAGAAGTTGGACCTTGTGTTCGAACAGAATTACGACGATTTCAGTTTGCAGAAATTCTATTCCCTAATGCATTATCATTTAAATTTGGATTATACAGCGTTCGCGAACAAATTTAATGCAAAAGTGACGTCACAATCAAATCGGCAAATTTCCTTTCTCAAAACTTTGGATAATTTTACATCAATTTTTTCGAACACAAAATAGTTAGATTTCAATCGCGAGCGTTGTGTTCGCGAACAGGTTTACCGAATTTCAATTGAGAAAAAAGCGTTCCGTAACAAGTTTTATCTAAAAATACAAAATAGGATGGTTCGCGGGATCCCTTCAAGTTTACCCAAGCATAAGTGTCGATGGCTGCGGTCCGGACCAAATTAACATCGATCCAGTTTCACATATGCTTGGAAGCTATTGTTTGTCGCTAGCATCTTGAATTTAGTATGCAATATGTCAGTTTTACTTCCAGGGTGCGGATTCGTCAATGCTCGACTTGCTATCGAAAGAATTTTCAGAAAGTCGCCGCGGTCAGGCCTATATCTACAAATCACAAGAATATATTAACCTTTATGCTAGTTATGGCCTTCGAACGTTGTGCCTGTGTCGAAAGGTAGTTTTGGTCAAATTTTTGCGTAGTTTCATTTTTATACTAAACGCAAAATTAATGTCGTGTTTTATCATAAACTCTGGCCGTGAACATATTGAACGTAAATTGCTTTTCAGTTACAACGGTCGCTAGTATTTTTAGTTTTGATAGCAAGACAGTATAACCTAAACTTGAAAACTACAAGCGCCCGGTATGAAAAATCTTCACTACGTAATTTACATCTTAAGCCGAAAACCGTACTTCTAATATTTCAAAATTTTATTAATCCTATTTTAACAACGTTGTATAATATTCCGCTAGGTTCTGAGCGAAATGGAGTATGGATCGTGGAATAGTCGGCATCGCGAAGCTGAAGTGTCAATAGAAGATCGCGAACAACTGCTCTATGAATCAGCGATGATAATGGAGAGGGATCTAGAGCTCCTTGGTGTCACCGGTATCGAAGACCGACTGCAGGTGAGACATTGATAATAATTGTTTGAACTGGACGTTTGCATTGCTTTAGTTGAGAAGCCAACTTAGGATTCTCTTTTCTTTGAGTATAATCAAAAGTCGGGTGAGTCGTTATGTAGTATTGGATGCTTAAGCTTTTAATAACATCGATTCGCATTGGTGAGTTAACAACATGATCATATTCGTGAATTGATTGTGGATGGAAGAAAGTAATCAGTCCACTTTACACTAAATAAGTCTGCAACTCTTGGTCTTATATTGCTTTTAAAGGGTAGCTTAAGAGCAAATTTTGCATTGTCGTTGAATTAGTTTCGTTTCATCTTGCGTTTTGCTATTCGTCGTGGAGTACCACGATTGCGAACCGTAATATTGTTATTGGCAGTACGTTGTTGAAGTACCAGTGCTAAATTGTTGCGTCGCAAGGGATTCCAATATCACAGCGTTGTATATTTTAATGATTGTGATGACTTATTTGTGATTAGAGATAATAAATTGTTGTAATTTTTGTAATCTGGCTCAACAATGTCATAATAGCCATTCTCCGAAAATACTGTTTGGAACTACGTCGTGGTATTACCCGTAAAATTCATAGTTCAACTGTTACAGGACGGCGTGCCGGAAAGTATTGCCGCTCTTCGCGATGCCGGTATTCGTGTTTGGGTGTTGACTGGTGACAAAATCGAAACTGCGGTCAATATTGCGTACGCTTCGAAGCTGTTCGTTTATGGGATGGAGCTTATTCAATTGAGTGCTCGATCAGAGGTAGGTATTTTTAATTAATTGCGCTGCTTATTTTTGACTGTGTAATGCATTCATTGCCGAAAAAATTTGCTTTGATGATATCAGCTGCAGGATAGCAAATATTGCCATTTACCTCATGTTACATTCACCGAAATCTACTGTTAGAACATAATCGATATCCAAGCATAAGCAAAAAATCAATCCTCAAAACTCAATCCTACTTATTTCTATCCTCTGTATGAATATTTGAATATTTTAGTTAGTTCATTGTAACATTGCAAGCTAAATTTAGGAAAACACGCCCGAAACGCGAATTTAGCTCGAAGCTTTCGTTTACTTTTTAGCCTAGGCTTGAAACATCGAGAAGGATATCGAAATATAAAATAGCCATGCCATAATTATTAAACGAATGTTATTATCGTCGCTAAATAATATTATGCTGACGTTTGCTTCTTGCGCAATGTGGCTGTGACATCATGGGATTATTAGAATATAATTTGAGTTTTCACTTTGTGCAACGTCAATATCATCAGTCAAACTAAGTTTCCTTTAAAGCGCCGTTCACTTTATTATTTGGAATGATTGAATGCCGATACATTACTTTGTAATAATTGATATCAAATGGTGACGGAGCAATTTCTGCGGACATTATAAACATTTTGACGGCTTCTTGCAATACCGATATGAAGAAGCTCGTAATACTACATTAGTAATATAATAGATGAGTTTATTTTGGGTGGCCGCGTTTCGATTCCTGTTTGACAGAGGTTTGAAACGGGTACGCCTGTTCCGAATATTTTTCTGATATAGCTCAATAAATGTGGACATTTTAAATACCATTACGTTAAGTGTTCATTCAAAAGCTGTTCAAACGGCGACGTTTTTCTCGTTTCTAACGTCCGCAGTTTTTTTTGGCCAGCGTATAAGACCAGCGTTCAGTGAATATTAATTGAAATGGAGCGAGATGAGTTTCGACTGAGGTGAGTTTCCAGCGCGCATATTTCTTGCCTTTCATTGCGTTTAGGGTCAATAAACCCGATTTCCATAATATAATCTGTCTTCAGTTGTTTGATAACGTATTGCGTACGGATAGTCAAAAATTGTCTATGTAGGTTTTTCGTTAGGCTGAATACAACGGCTTTGGTCATCTGAAGTCCAGCACGATTATCTTTGTGCCTAGTCAAACGTTTTCATTAGGGTTTAGGGTCAGTGAACACTATTTCCAGAATATATAGCAGGTTTTTAATAGTTTGGTACATGGCATCAAAATTAGTCCATACATGGGTTTTTCGAATGATTAATGATTTGATTATCTACAGCCCATCGCAGAGTTGGAAGTGGCGCGGGTCGAGCTATGGGGCTTCACCTCCCTGTGCGAGCAGGGCCAAATTTACTACAGTGGCAGTAGCTTGGCGAAACGGGGTTAGTTTAAAATACTACTCAGTAATGCGCGCCGCTAGCGGGAGTGCAGTAATGGCGTCATAAACTTAAAGAAAAGCAACACTATGCCTAAAGTCATTGGACCGCGGGCGTCGTTCATGGGACATGGCGCGTAAACATTTTCAACTTAGCAAACTCAGCCTGGATGTGAGACATTTCATTGTATAAAAGCCAATATTAACTCAGGCTGGAAACGAAAAAATGTAGTGAAACGTTTTCACAAATTTGCATAATCGTCCTATATCTTTTTCTAAAACGCCCGAGAGTATGAGTAAACTAGGCGTGGGAGCTATTCGAAATATTGTTTTTTCAGAGCGGGCAGGTCAGATAGACAGTGTTGCGGGGGAGACAGAATATCCTGCCCCCCCCCGTCCAACTCTTGTCCAAAGTGCATAATAAACCCTTCATGGGTTTAGGATCAAAGAACAAGATTTCCAGAATATAGCGTATCTTCAGTTGTTTGGTTATGTATTTCGTAGAGGCCATCAAGAATTGTTTATGACTGATTACGATGGTTTGGTTATCGAAAAACCAGCATAAATGATTGATGCGTTGTCAGTTGTTTTCGATTGGTTTAGGGTCGAGGAAATTTTAGGATTTTCAGTGGATTCAGGGTATAATAGGTCTTGGGGTGGTATACATCAAACACAGCCTGTTACAGGTGATTTAAAAAATGATAACTTAAAAAATGAAACCACGCTCGTTCCGTTTCATCTTCGTTTTCAAGATACCAGTGGTTATTTACTAGTAACTGGCCAGCTAGGGTGAAACGTAGCGAGCGTGGTTTCAATTTGAAATTTTGTGGAATCACCTTTTCACAGGTTTTGTGCATGATGTGTATATTACAGTAACACCTCTATAACACTGAAACCATTGAAAACCCTAAAACCTCGTCGACCCTAAACACATCAAAACCAACTGAATATGCACTAAGTATTAATGCTGGTCTCTAGATAACCGAACCATCGTACTCAGCATGCCTGAAATCCTACACCCTGTACGCAATACTTAAACAAACTACTGAAGACAGACTATATTCTGGCATTTGACATGATTGACACTAAACTCATTGAAAACATATTAAAAATATGACACATTCTTGCTGGACTCTAGATAACAAAGTTGTATTCGTATTCAGCATGCATAATATATAGATATATATACCTATATATAGAGATCATTCTTGATGCCCTACAAGCAATAAATAACCAAACACATGAAAACTCACTAAATTTTAGAAATCGGGGTCATCCATCGTAAAATCCGCGAAACCCATGAAAAGGTTTAGTATAATCAAGGTTGACTCTAAATAGCAAAATCAACGTATTCAGCGCGCTTGATAACCTAATATAACTCGTGAAAGGTAAAATACGCCACAACATACCGAAATTTGAAAAATCGTTATTTCTGGCAAAGTCGACGAGCCATATTCGGGCCCACAGCGGCACAGGATGTGGTCCCACAATAATGTCGTGAGCAAAGTTGTAGATATCGCTGAGATGAGTCTGTATGCTTCGGTCTTCATGCTCGACTCGGTTTTTCAATGCGAAGCCTGTGGCTTGAGATATGGACTGCGAAAAACAGATACCCGCATGGTGAAATTTGACAAAGAACCCTTAAAAACGTGTTTTGCCATTTTGACCCAGATGGGTCGGAGCTGTTCGCCTTCAACTAAAGGGTATCATTATTCTCATCATTTTTGCTATCGAATAAAGTAAATTTATCGAAATAGATCTACGCTAAGATAGTTATGTGCGACAGAAACTGACAAAATTTTTCACGATCTTTCCCCTAGCGCCATCAGTGGAAACTCCGCTTTGCTTGCTCCTTTTCAATTATAGTAATTTATTCTTGGCCAATATTATACCATGTTCAATGCATTATGCTAAACGAAGCTGTAGTTAGTATTCTTAAGTATTCTATGATGCTGCGCATTTAATTTTGTACTGTAGTTTTGTTGCTTTTTGTGTGTAAGTATAGAACTGAGTAACAGGTACACAGAGTAGCGCTTGATTTGTTACTCTAATTTAGTTTTATATTTTTACACATAACTGGCTGGAATTGACCGCCGATGCTGGCTGGATGTTTGCACGACGTGCGACAGCTACCGTCAAGATGATAATATAGTATTTCTCGCTGTAAACACTAAATATTTTGAAAGGCGACAGTCATGTATGAAGGGTACTATAGGTACAGTATAAGAATTATTGGCATAAGCCTCAACAGTAGAAACATTCCTAAGCAACACTATTCCTTTTAATATAGTATTACTCGCTGTAAACACTAAATAGTTC
>JASANE010006909.1:0-19069 GCA_030248225.1 Trileptium ribeirensis
TATAAAAAAAGCTTTTAGATTATATCAACAAATTCTGCTATGGAATTTTATATGTGTTTTTTCGATCGAACTCGTGTAAAACTTTTATAATTGTGCGAAAGCGATAATCATTGAAAAGTGTTTAAACACTAGAGTATAAGTTAGACTATTAAATATTAGCAATTAAAAGGGGAGTACAACAACAAAAATGGGGTGTAATTCCTTGATTTCAAGTATATAATTTTATTTATAATATATATGTGATCATATAGAAATGATGGGTGTGTTTTGTGTTTTAATTATATATATATGTAAAAAATCACCATATTAATTTTAGGTGCGAAAATAGTTTTTTTACGTTAAGAAAAAAAGGGAATTGAAATATATAAAAAATATTTAAATAAAAAAATTAATTAATATTTCTTTGGATTGTATGTTGAGTAATTTATATTTTTCCTGTTAAATAAAATGATTTTTGGTATTCTGGAAAGTTTCCAGACAAAATAAAATTATTAACTCTGATTTTAAAAAGGGATATTTGTAATTGTTTACAACTTTGTAATCAGTACTAAAAAAATGTGTCATTTGTTCATGTTCCCATTAGCTATATAGTTAGTCTATGCGTTGTTGTATTATTTGCCCGGAAGAGTATTATTGAATGTGAAAGACGCTGAAATGTGAATGAGTTGTATTATGCAATTGAAGCCGCTCAGGTGTTAAATGTTTGTGCTATAAAACCGAAAAGTGCAAAGAAGTATAAACTTACAATACTGATATAAACTTGTCTCCGACAGTCGCAAATAGCAAATCCGGTTCCTATAGCTTAAAACGGTGGCATATTCTACATATCGTATGTGTGTACCCGGATGAAACAGTATGTCTGTGCCGTGTGATGGTTTGGTGGTGGCGATGGCGTGTTGGTAGATAAATAAAAATATAAAATAAATACCGTCTGTCAAGCCTTGATAGTCGCTTCGATATCGTTATGGGTTGCTGCCATAGTAAAATTATGAATTCGTCAGTTTCAAGAGATCAGTCGTCGATATAGAAACAAACGAACCTTTTTATTGCATTACCATTTTTGCAATTTTATCTGCTCCAGATGATGTTATAACTGTAATCACGGCTCTGTCAATTTTCAATAATTAAAAAATTTGGGGACAAATTTTATGTGGCGAAGGGGGTAATGTGACAAATTATTCCTCATATATTAAGATTTTGCTTTTCTGTACGATTTTTTTATATACGTGTGAACCCTACTGTTGTTTCATACAAATAGCGGGAAAATTGGCCGTGGGAAATTGAAGAATTCGCGTCATCTGTTTGGTGTTTTGTGTCTAGGTTCTGGTTTGTATCACGTGATAGGGTTACTGTGAATGTTGTACGTTCTATATGTTTTGCCATAAGGCAAGGTGTAATATATTCTTCAACTTCAACATGTATATATAAGTGTATTTATATGTGTGGTGTGTCGATACGATATTGTATGGGTTGAATCATTTTGTGCCAACGCGATATTGTGTGTGTTAAAACATTTGAGTATTTTTATATTCGATGCCGTATGTATCATGTGTATTGGAAACTAAAAGTTGTTACGTGTGTTGTAGACAAACATTTAGTATGCTCACATTAAAAATATATTGGAACTGTATAATGTTCATACCGGACAGGGGGGATGGATTCGGCATTGGTGAGTTTTTTTGACACCAACTGTCACAAGACGCTTTACATTATCCATAATAACCTTGGCCACGATGGGCCCACCTGTTAAGCATTTACGGGCCTCATCCCCCTCGGTGATTTCTGGCCCTAAGAATTTTATTAATTCTTGGAAGTATTAAGATTAAGAGAGTTTAAAACAATATAACATTTTAAAATTTGTGTGCCAGGGCTACAATTTAGGTACCTATCGGATTTGAGTGTAAGCCCTGGGTGCCTTAACTATTACACTTACATTAGCGGAAATGTAAGTGTATTTCTGTTGGATTTTCCAAATTTTGTTTTGAGTTAGGGATTCTGAGAATTTTATAAAAAGATGTTCTCTAACGCGCAAATTTTCGTTTAAGTTTGGGAGCGAATTTCTCAATTCCAAGAATTTCTTGGTCTTAACTGTATAAACCTTGCTTTAGAGAAATTCCTAGGTTTCTGGTCCGGGATAAAAGCTTATTTAAGCTCACGCGCGCTAGGTTTAGACAGTTCAGTTCATGCAATCGGTGGAACAAAGTGGTTGTGTGTAATCATCAATACATTCGGTGTCATTGATCCTGTTTCTGAATATGTAAGTATATGTTTATATGTATTATTAATGTATGTGTAGAGTGGATGCTAATAAACAATTGGGTATACAAAGTTATTTCAGAAGTTATCGACTTTTTCTGGACTGTACTTCAGATAGACTTACTCCATTTGCTAACACTAACTGAGAGCTCACGCGGGTCACATTTCAAAAGATTTTTCTTATAAAATGGTGAGCAGAAACTGTCCCCTAACATAAAATCATGGGAATACGTTTGCACCCGTGAAATGCAGCGGGAATACATAAACTGGCCCCTAAATGAAATTCAGGTGGGACAGCGCAAAACGCAGCGCCACATACCTTTGGGCTAAGTAATAGCCTATGAGCTGAAAAGTGTTATACTCTTATGACTAAAACACGATACACTCTTGTAACTATTAAATTATAAAAGAAAATTTATAATTAACTAGTAAAATTATAACAAACCAGAAGCGAAGCGAATAATTTACCTCTGGGTTTTTCTTGGACCAAATTGATACCAAACTCCTCTACCTAACCCAACAGATTCTAAAATTAACAAAAAATTCATTCCATAAAATATGAACTAAAGGAAAACATTCAAACTGAAAACATTAAAATGGGCAAGATAGTTCTTAAAAAGCATTGCATTGCAATTGCATTTATAGTAAGTATTGCAGTTTATCGCAATTGCTTTTGCAATAATATCTGACTGCTATTTATTAAATAGCAATAGTTTTTTTGCCACATTTATATATCTTAAGTGATGATCAATCGCATTTGGTTAGATTTTTTTCGATTTTCACATTTGGTAAACGCTGTGTATTAATGGTTTAACAAGCTAAACAATTACTAACAAAGAAATCATTATATAATTATACTTTTCCCTTCAGTCATAGTTTGAGGCGATCCTCTGGTAACAAACGTAGGAATGCGTTGAATTTTCTTTTTTCTTTTCCAAAATGAAAGCCAAGATTAGTATTTTTGATACAATTATTTAAACCTGTAAACACAAGAATATATTGTCTCTGACGTACCAAATGGTTGTAAGCATTTTTGAAAGATTTTTAATTTAAGGGTTTTTAAGAAATATAAGTTATGTGACCGACTACAAATGTTTCACTTAGAAAAAGACTATCTTACAGAATAAACAGATATATGTGCGTTAAAACAGAGTAAAAGTATATCGCTTTCATTTCAAGGGTTTATCAAGGGTATTTCAAGGGTTTCAGGGGTATCAAGGGTATTTCAAGGACAATGTAATGTTATATCTGTTCGCCAATATAAATATTCAATTGATAGACCAGCCGTTAAATGTTGGTACCAATTAAGTGTATCGCACAATGATTGACAATCTCAAACCTGTGCCAGGCATCAAACCCGGGTTGTATAAATGAAATTAACTTTACGCAAACCATTGAGCTATCTAGGAACTTTAATTAAACGAGTGAATAACAACGCACGTGCAAACATAGGCCACACTATTAATTCGATTGGCACAACACTTTGAAAAGTCCTTTTAGGTCTATTGGGTCGAAAAAGGATTAGCGATAAAATGTCCGTTAAGGTCTACTGAGGCTAAAATGGATTAGCCTACTACTAGCGATTGGAAAATTATTGATTAAAAGATATTTTAAATCGTTTTGTTTAATTATTGTATGAAATGGTTAATGCGTCACAGAATTTGGATCAGCTCAAAGGCAAGACCGACAACAATGCAAGTTTTGTGGCTTTCAAATAATTTTAAAAAAAAATTCAGAAAAGTTCTTGCATTTCGTGTATATTTTCGTGTATTTTGGTGTCTAATTAATAGTTTTTTCAGAGCGTATCGTTTGGCTTTATTATCCATTGAATGCAGTGATATATGCTCTATAAAATACCCCTTCCGCTTCCGCGATACATTTAATACAACGAGCACTTCGTGAAGCGATGCGCTAGTCGCGGCTATTTTCATTTGTTGTTCATTCGCTGTTTTGAGGTTTTGGGAAGAATCGATCAAACCTTCCTAAATGATCCAGTCGCTAGCGTACGAGCCAAACGATCCAGGTGTAATCCGCGACAAAGGTTTGTTCAATATTGTACGAAATATATATTATTTCACTCCCTGCGAAACCTCAGGCAGGTTACCTTCCGTAGCGATTGGCTAGGCCCGGGGGGGGAGGGGCTCCAAGCCTTAGAGAGATAATCCCCTCTCCCCTATGAGCATATATGGCTAAAATGTATTATATATAGAATACACGCAGCAGTTGTAGTATATCTTAACAGTTACGTTAAATATAACAGAAAAATTCATATTATATATATGGCATTTCAGGGAACTCGGATGTCATCCCATCAGTGAGAAATATCCTACTCCAATTCAATGCCATTGAATCCGAAACGAGCCCATCAATTCTTAGACAGCGGTATGTCTACTGCAGTTATGTCCTGAACATCCGCCCAGTGAAGGATTTACGATATTTATATCTTAACAGTTACGTTTAATAGAACAGAAACATTCATATTAAATATGGCATTTCAACAAAATCGGATGTCATCCCATCAGTGAGAAATATCCTAATCCAATTCAATGTCATTGAATCCGAAACGAGCCTATCAATTCTTAGACAGCGGTATGTCTACTGCAGTTATGTCCTGAACATCCGCCCAGTGAAGGATTTACGATATTTATATCTTAACATTTACGTTTAATATAACAGAAACATTCATATTAAATATGGCATTTCAACAAAATCGGATGTCATCCCATCAGTGAGAAATATCCTAATCCAATTCAATGTCATTGAATCCGAAACGAGCCTATCAATTCTTAGACAGCGGTATGTCTACTGCAGTTGTGTCCTGAACATCCGCCCAGTGAAGGATTTACGAGAAAGACTAACAAACTAATATTAGCTTGCAAACTCCCAAGAACAGGGCCTAATACTTCACCAAATCATGTATCTATATACTTAAAGAAATTGCATCCTAATGCTCCTTCTGGTGCTGCTCTGTCATAAAATTATATGTATTAACTGTACATGTATTAAATTTAGGTTTTCAAGTTTTGATATTTTGTGTTTTCGGTTGTCATACATGTCGAAGAAGGGGTTCAGGGTGACGCAGCACCTCTGAGGCCGGGGACAACGCCTCACCCAACGCCTTGGTTCACCCTCTGAGGCTGCCACCCTACCTCACTAAAACTCCGCAAACCCCCTGCCCACACGCACGCCCAAGGCGGGCGAATCTTTTTGGCAAAAATAGGCAAAACTGGGCAAAATGAGCAAAAACTGAGCAAAATTTTCCAAAAAAAAGGATAAATTGGCAAAAATGAAAGAGGTCCTGGGGAAGGTTGTCAACTTTTTTCAGCACCTTCTGGAGAACCTCCGCCAAGAACATCTACCCCCACAACTGAGATGACCTCTCCTCTCCCCCTCCGCGAATACCAGCTACCCCCCACCCCACCCCCTCCCGAGACCTCAGGGTCTGTATATGTATGGGCTTGTTCTGAATTTCGAACGTCTCGATAGTGGTTTTCTTACAATACCTGTAGCTTGTTAGTTCACAGTCGTGACCATAAAGGCCGTTTCTCTGAGTTAAACTGAGATTTCTTTCATTGTATGTATTCGTCACGGTTTAATTCCGTTTCCTTGCAATTTTTGAACGGTTCGGTTGATCAATCTCTTTTTATACCATTCAATTTGCCTGTGTCTTCCGAAACAAAACACATCCAAAACGAGTATATTTAAATTAAAATTCAAAATTAAAAAAACTTAAAATTTCACATGTTTGGTTTTCATCGGGTGCGCTGTCAAAATAACTTTAGGGCCGGCTCGGCGTGGCCAGTGAAAACCGGCGTTGGTCAAAGCCCAGAGACCTCGAACTAGCCCGAAGTAGGCCGATGGCTCTCCGCGACCATAGGCCGGGTTTCGCGCTAATTAGTACCTATATACGACATAGACATAACGTGCACACACACTGGATATCCGATAACGGATTGCTATCTACATGCAGTCTTGCAATGCTGCACTGAAATAATCAACAAAACGCTCTTATTGATAAAAAACCTTAGAAAAGTTGCTTGAAAGACTTAAAGGCTTAAAAGGTTTTATTAAAAAAACCAACTGCTTGAAAGACTTTGAAAATTAAATATTTGATAATTTTAATTTATCAGCGTTCACTGACTAAAACATTTTGTTTAAAAAATAAACAAATTTTAGTTTCTTATCAAAAATATATTTCGGCACCTATCAGCATCAGTAGTTCAATGCTTTCTACTCTCCAATGTCAAACATCCAGATTTCATGCAGATGGTCCTTGCGCCGCAAATATATATTCAATTCCAGACAAACTATGAAACAACGGCCTTTATTACCGCTGGGCATAGACCTAGAGGCCAGCGTAATATTTAGGGGCGGAATTGAAATGTATGCTATGCCGTTCTCGATATACCTACTAAGCCAAAGCCTTAGTGGTAGCCTTAGCTAAAGTACCTATATGAGCCATAAGCTTAAGCCTAATTCAGGGGGCTCCTGCCCTCCGAACACCCCGCACAAGACTTCTTTTTCTACTGTTATAACTTGCGGTCTCTAAAGGTGACATGGGCCGATCTAGATAAAGCCAGATATTTCTCCAGAATTATGTTTTAATCCTGTTGTTCCCGAACTCACAAATGAGCACGTCGGCTGAGGCGCAGCACGCGAGGGATGCGGCCTACCTCACTTTAAAGCGACCTCCCTAATTTTAGGGTAGCCCCCACCCCCATTTTGATCGGCGTACTACGACCCTGCATGTCGGTATTGCATGTTGCGCTATAGGAAAAGTTAAGCCTCACCTGGGAATCAGGCATAGATGGCATAAGTATTGAACCATTTAAATATATGTTTGCCGCGATTGCATATCACATTAACACTTTTATCATAACACAATATATTGCCAGTATATGTTTCTTATCACAGATTGGGAAACCTGAAATTTCAAGCCACAATTTTCACATCGCCAAACCTCAGAACGAATCTGCGTCACTGGTGTTCAACAGTATAAATACTACAGATAATCTTTTCTCTAACACAAAAATACATTTTGCAAATAATTTCCTTATGAAAAGCTAAACTTTCTGTGCTGAAATTTTTATTCATCATTTTGGATCTCCAAATATGATGATGGGTTCATTGTGCGGTATACTTCAGAGATGGAACTGGATCACTGTCTCATGACCCAGTAACCCAGTGACCAATGGAAGACGTGACCTAGTGACCCAGCTCCCCAACTGACTCGACAAAGGGACCAGGCCGAAATGATGACCCATTTGACCGAGTGATCCGGTGAACCAGTTCCATCTCTGGTATACTTCTTTAAAATACATTTATCCATGACACAGTTATGTGGGACATCGTAAATGCTGCTGTCTAAGCAATTCTTTTCACTACTGCAACGTATAGAAATATAGTTTCGAAAACCAGATTATATTTTGAGAGCTTGAACCCGAACATAGCAACCTGGTCAACACTTCAGGACAACTTTGAACAATCTGAAGACACCATCCGAAATAGATTGGCGCATAGGATTGAAACTAAGCTAAATGGACATAGATAATGGCCTGTTGATAAGACAAATTTACAGTAAAGCGCACTATTTAAGGAACGACACTATTTAAAGGAACATTCGCCAAGCTTTAAGAAGAAGCTGAGTTCATACAGACAAAAATTTTAAACACAGTTTTCGTGTAATAAGTTGCTAAATATATACGTTTTCAGTTTACAAAAAATAATTCGCTGGCATTTTATGTGTCAAAACGTTAGCTCCATTAGATTTTATAAAAATTGTACATTCACGTCTAATTTTTTAAAAGATTACAGAGAAGAAGTGCATTGATAAGACCTCAATTTAGCCAAAATATTTTGTATGATTGGAATTGTCATACATCAACTGCATTTTATCGTTTTAGGCATATATTAATATTTAATGATTTAAAAATAAAATGAGCTTCCAGAACTTTTTTCCAAAATTTGTGTATTAAGGAACTTAAGAAACTATTTAAAGAATACGACAGTCTTTGAAGCTTTTTTAACTAAAATCAGTTCATTTACTGTCTTTTCATTACGGTGAATGGAATTATGCAGTTTTAGTTTTCGTAAACATTTATATTAATTATGATACAGTACTATCTAAACCTCAATAGATTGTGAAAAAATAATCAGGATGCGGATTGCACGTTTTGAAGTGTCCCAAATTTCAAATATTTAATATTAGATTAAAACCTATTTCAAATTAGATATTCAGGTTCAATGACATTCGGTCCCATGAAACCGAAAATACGATTTGCTGGCTATAGCAATTTAGAGAGTATTCGAAGGGCGCGTTCCCTTTGACCAGTTGATGTCGTCGAGGTGATGATTTGTAAGATCTATATATGTCATTTTATATAATGCCCTTGACATGTCTGGAGGCTTCAAATTTTATAAAATTCTGAGAAAGCGCAGATTAATTTTCAAAAAGTGTTATTGTGATAATCAAAGAAACCGATTACGTGCTAATTAATATATTTTGTGTTTCATGCCACCTTAACAACACTTTCTAGCAGGGTTCAAATTTACATGTCGCAAACACTATACGGACTAATTGATGATGACTCATACGCCATTTGTCTCATTATGCCGTATACCATAGGATGGTATGCTGAAGATTATTGGCAAACAAAACTTACACATGATAGGTCTTTTATAACGTAAACGTCGCATTACAACATCATACAAACGTGACACTATATGAGAAAGTTTTAATCGAGCGATAGTGTAATCTTTTATTAACCTACTTCTTACATGAACTGACGTGTATTTCGTGCAATGTTGAACAACCTTTTGCCGAAGCGGCGGTTTGAGCCAGGATACCTGCGAACATCGTTCAAAATCCACGACGAAATTTCACCATTGATGGTGGGTAGCTTTAGAAAGCTTAGAAAGCGAGCGAATAACAACACAGGCATAAGCACACGCCCCATAACCAACTCGGTCAGCGCATGGGTCCACAGACCGCAATGTAATGTGTATCAAACGTATTTCACCATGCGGGAAAGGATTAAAGATATTTGCCAAAGTCAACCTGAAAGGCGTAAACTATATACCTGTGTCAACCAGAGGGACTTACTTGTGCTGTCCTTTATATACTAAGCCTCAGCCTTAGCCTAAGATTAGGTCGTTATATGAAGCATGTACTAAGCCTAAGACTAAATCGGGGGAATGCCGCCTACCGAACACCTACACTAAGCAGTTCTTTTTTAAAGATAATCCGCTGCGCCCCTCAGCTTGACTTGGGTCGATATATTTATTCCGAACCCGCTCCTTGGTATTTGTCTAGTAAACGAACATTCTAAGTTTACTGCTGCCCGCAACGACGTTCTAACAGTTAAACCTGTTTTTGACCGCTCTCACTAAGGTTAGGATTAGTGAGCCGCGTAAGACTCCAATAAGCTACATATTCAAGCTGAACCAGGCTAAGCGAGATTGCAATACAATGTGTACTGTTATTTGGAGCGTGACCCACGAAAATCGAAGCACTTTTGAAAGATAGCAGCAAATGTTCTGACTGGCACCATAGTATTTGTTCAGCTAAGACAACTAAATTGATCGAAGCGTATCACAAAGAATTTGGTGTGAAACAGGCCAATGAGTTTATAACCGATGCCATGTTGTAGGTTCTCTGAATTGTTCTTTTGAGTATGGTTAGCCCAATCCGGCGGAAGTTTTGCATATAAACCAGGATTCAGTCAGGACGTTCGTGTTCATTTACAGAAACCTCGTTACAAACCAAAATTTTTTATACCTTTTTCGGAACTTGACATTATTGTCTTTAGCATGAAATCTTCGTTGAACAATGGAACAGGCAAAAAGAATAGAAGAAAACATGATTAATGATTTGTTTTTTTAAATATTTCTGCTCCTTAGATATCGTTATCGGGTTCCTTAAATGACGAAATTCATAGATTTAAAGCATAAATAATGTTTCGGGTAATATTTAAATAAAAGTTTGAGCTGTGATAGTAATAAGTACGATGAACCTTACGAGCCTAGAGCATAGGAATAAGCGTTTGTTTTTGCGGCCCCACAAAACAGAACTTTATGAAAGCAATATTATATACTAAATTTGTGCTGGTTTCTTAATTGATGTTTTAATATCGTAGCTGTTCTGCGCTTATTCCATACAACAAAACTTAACCTTGCAACTATGATGCGTGTGGATCGGCTATGCTACCTGCCCAATCTATGTTAAGTGAGACAGGTTCATCATAATTGGATGCAACTATGACAGCAAAATTTAACCGAATGACTGTGGTGTGTGTGACCAAACCCTCGTATTCAGCCTATATAGACAATATAGCCGGAAAACCTATATAGACAATTCATATCATAGTTGTTCTACGCTTATATCAGAGCCGTTCTACACTTTTGCTATCGAACAACATATTTTGTCGAAGTCCGTCCATCCAAAAATGAGTTATGAACGACAGCGATAGACAAAAAATTTAACAATTTTCCCCTAACCCTATCACTGGAAACTGGGCCAGCTTTGACCGCTTCGTTTCAAGAAAGACAGAAGAAATAGTTAACTAAGAGCTTGAAAAACAAAAATATTAATGAAAATGAGACAAGAAAATTGGAGCAAAATTCGCACACTTAGGGCATATAACTATCTCATAGTGGGTGGGGTACATTTGCTGTTTGTCCTGACACCGCGCTTAAATCCTCACTCTGGTATCCCCTATCTGATGCGTAATAGGTAGCATGTCTTGTGACACTTACTTTCGCAATAGACGCCTGCGTAGGTTACAATAAGTAAATATAAGCAGCCTGGTAATATTACAATTCTTTATATCGATAGCAATTCAAACTAACTATTACTAACTGTATAGGGACCCGGAAACAAAGCGCATGCGCCTACTTTCCCGTACCTATATCCCTTTAACCATATACAAACCAGGTTTGAGACGACTGTACTTCAATCTGGTCTTCCCCATAGAATAAAACCTGAATTGCCAATTTTCTCTAGATTTCACCCAATTTATATCTATTTACCCTAAGTTTACCATCATCTTTTACGGGAGAGTAAATATCGCTTGAGAAGGCGATCCGACGCTTCGTGGGTAATACCCCGGCTTCCTAGGAGCCCCTAAGTCTCAAGTGTGTTTTATCTTATCTCGCTCTCTAGATGCTTTTTGTCTTAGCTTGCCCACCTACCCGCGCTCAGATTTTAAATGGTTGCCGGGTGCTTATAACCAAAGGCAACTCCAAAGATGTGGCCATTCTAGCCTTTCTAATGTACAACTTGGGAAATCAATAAATATTCTACCGTTTGCCGAGAAACATTACCTCGTCACTGCACAGAAACCATGGAATCTGATTTTGAAAAGCTTCTAAAAGTGACACAGTTTACGTAGCAGCTATATTTTCTCAAAACGCTTGTCCCACAATACGAACAAATACGTCGTTTTTGTCGCAGATACTTCGTTTTTCGACGCGTATTCACGCACTTCCGACGATTTTTAGTAGTAAATATTAGCAAGAGTTGGGTACAAAAATATTTCTACAAGGGTATAACCGTGGGACCTGCTCATGTACTTTACCTTTATCCGATCATGCGCCCAGTTTTAAGGTTGTCCCTAAGGATCTGACGGGTGATACGCTATCTTCCCAAGGTTTCTTCTTTGGAAGGGTTAGGAACCAATGATCTTAGAGCAGGAATAAATCCCACTGGCGTTTTCTTCTGATTTTACCTGATTTTCGTTTAGGTCACAATTGCACTTTAGTTTTCGCAATTAAATAAATTGAGTTAATAGAAAGCTTGAACTGGTAGCCGATACCTCTCGGAAGATCATGCGGTCGTATCCGTTAGCAATCATTGGTAGGGTCGAAGCTGAAACGACCACATCATCGCGTAACGGAAAGCACATGAGACATTATAAACGAGTGTCCGGTAGTTTAAAATGGTATTCTACCCCAAACTCGGGCATATTCGTATTTACATAGATTTTCTTCAAAAGGAACTCTCAATTTTGTCCTATGCAATCCAGTTTAATCTATTTGAGGGTGACGTCACTTCCTGGCAACCCAGTATTACCACCAATAACGCCAACGATTTCGTTACGTAATCGATTTAACGATGAAGTCGTTCAATGTGTTTGCTTATTGCCAATTCGTTGAACTGTTAAGCCATAAATATTTTGGTTACTTGGTTCCTTATTTAGTACTAGAAGGCTCAAAAACCAACGTTTTTTGGTTTTCAGGGACAAAATTTGTAAAATTTTAGACGATCAAAACGCCATAAAATATACCAAATCAAAAATATCCTGTCCGCCGCCGTAATTACAGTAAAAATTCGCGTTTTGCAAAATAATTTTTATTGACATTTTATATACATGTAGGCGGTTTTTCAAATGATTTTCGAAGGCTAGTGGTGTGGGATAGGGTACGACTGGGCAAGTATAGGGCACATTGAGAGAACAATTTGATATATCAGATATGATATCAGATATTAATTACATCGCATGGTGATCACACGGTGCAATGGTTAGGAAGTCAGGTTTTACAACCACGAGGCCTCGTGTTCAAGTCCATCTGTTTGCATAATCTTCTTGGGCAATAGACTGAAACCACGTTTCTTCAAAGTGCCCATCGCTAAAATGGATACAACCTTGCTCGAAACGAGATGGCCTCTACTTGGGCAGCTGTAGTACGATTACTATGAAACCCGCTATCACCTCCCACACCTAAAATAAATCCTGGGGACCACCTTTAGCCGTGGCACTAATGAATAACTAAACTGTACGAGGTGGCTATGCTGTGCCTTAGGCATTAACGAACCAAACTATGCATTTGACCAACTGCTATTTTTCATTGGTCAATACTATAGATACTAGAACCATTCATCATAAGTATAGTGGGCTCCTAACGAATAATGAACTACTGAAACTTCTGTCCTACTAAATAGCCACGAACGCACATCCACCGCATCATTGATAATCCACCTCCTCATTGCAATTATTGTTTTAAACAACAAAAACAATCCACCCACCTACGGAAACTCTGAGATTCTTTGAGATCCTTTGAGGTTCGTCATAGCTACTAAACGTTGTCAACACCAGCAAATTCTAAAGAAAACTTCCATTTGCCTAATAGTTACAAAATAGTTTGCGAGCAATACGTAACTGAACGAGTAAAACATTTGAAACGGATTTTTCTTAGAGCAATATTCCCAATGTTGTATCAATTTACACATTTAAATTATTTATTAACTGTAGAATTCATTTATTCATTGTAGTTTGTATGAACTTTACATAGTAATAATTTAGTAAGCCTTATGCACAAGACATGTGAAGAGTTTGATTTAGTCATATAATTCTTTTCGATTGTTTTCATATGTATCACAATTGAAAATGCAGGTTGTGACACAATACTGAAAGCAGCAAAATGTTGTCCAACGGATTATTGGGGTAATATAGGCAGATTATCAATTTGAAAGGATCAACAATTGAAACAGTTTCAACATTTGAAAGTGTAGATTGAGACATAATACTGAAAGCAGCAAAATGCTGTCCAGCGGATTATTTCGGTAATATCGGCAAATTATCAATTTGAAAGGGTCAACAATTGAAACAGTTTCGACATTTGAAAGTGTAGATTGAGACATAATACTGAAAGCAGCAAAATGTTGTCCAACGGATTATTGGGGTAATATCAGCAGATTATCAATTTGAAAGGGTCAACAATTGAAACAGTTTCAACATTTGAAAGTGCAGATTGAGACATAAAACTAAAAGCAGCAAAATGTTGTCCAACGGATTATTGGGGTAATATCGGCAGATTATCAATTTGAAAGGGTCAACAATTGAAACAGTTTCAACATTTGAAAGTGTAGATTGAGACATAATACTGAAAGCAGCAAAATGTTGTCCAACGGATTATTGGGGTAATATCGGCAGATTATCAATTTGAAATTGTCAACAATTGAACCAGTTTCAACATTTGAAAGTGTAGATTGAGACATAATTCTGAAAGCAGCAAAATGTTGTCCAACGGATTATTGGGGTAATATCGGCAGATTATCAATTTGAAGGGGTCAACAATTGAAACAGTTTCAACATTTGAAAGTGTAGATTGAGACATACATAATACTGAAAGCAGCAAAATGTTGTCCAACGGATTATTGGGGTAATATAGGCAGATTATCAATTTGAAAGGATCAACAATTGAAACAGTTTCAACATTTGAAAGTGTAGATTGAGACATAATACTGAAAGCAGCAAAATGCTGTCCAGCGGATTATTTCGGTAATATCGGCAAATTATCAATTTGAAATTGTCAACAATTGAACCAGTTTCAACATTTGAAAGTGTAGATTGAGACATAATTCTGAAAGCAGCAAAATGTTGTCCAACGGATTATTGGGGTAATATCGGCAGATTATCAATTTGAAATTGTCAACAATTGAACCAGTTTCAACATTTGAAAGTGTAGATTGAGACATAATTCTGAAAGCAGCAAAATGTTGTCCAACGGATTATTGGGGTAATATCGGCAGATTATCAATTTGAAAGGGTCAACAATTGAAACAGTTTCAACATTTGAAAGTGTAGATTGAGACATAATACTGAAAGCAGCAAAATGTTGTCCAACGGATTATTGGGGTAATATCGGCAGATTATCAATTTGAAATTGTCAACAATTGAACCAGTTTCAACATTTGAAAGTGTAGATTGAGACATAATTCTGAAAGCAGCAAAATGTTGTCCAACGGATTATTGGGGTAATATCGGCAGATTATCAATTTGAAGGGGTCAACAATTGAAACAGTTTCAACATTTGAAAGTGTAGATTGAGACATACATAATACTGAAAGCAGCAAAATGTTGTCCAACGGATTATTGGGGTAATATCGGCAGATTATCAATTTGAAAGGGTCAACAATTGAAACAGTTTCAACAATCGAAAGTGTAGATTGAGACACAATACTGAAAGCAGCAAAATGTTGTCCAACCAATTATTGGGGTAATATCGGCAGATTATCAGTTTGAAGTTACGGATTATATCTATTATTGGCAATATCGGTCAATACTGATAATTCGCCGATTAGTCGATGCATCAATTAAATTTGTATCCATGGCATTTCACGTATCATTTGAAAATCTTTAGAAACTCACGATACTTGCAACACCGTACAATAATGTCTAACCTTTATACGTTAACACACAGCGTTAAACAATTTATTTTCGTCTAAAATACTCACGGTAGTATTCAGATGCATTTGGCACAACATAATTGCATATGCAAATTATAACATGGTTAAAGATATGTCAGCGATTGATTTAATGACTTACAGGGATTAAAGCTATTTTACTGGGATCGCTATTTTTATTAAACCTATTTCTTGGCACATATACCTAGGGTAGAATGTGGCGATAATTTATATTGATCACTGCCGAGTTTGATTTATGAGTTTATCTATAAGTTGATAGATTCTTACGTATTATCAGTGCCTACTTTAAAATGTAGCATGTTATATTTGATACATCATATTGTTTCTTCTAACTCGGCTTAAAGCCCTTTAAGGTTATAGTTTGCTGTTTGTGCAACAAGATTCAGTATAACAATCCACGTTTGGATGTATTATACTCATAGGTGTCGAAGGTCTGTCGCTTTAGGGAGAAGGGTTAGATGATCTCAGGAAGAGGAACTCGAAAGGGAAGGCGTCAGGGTAGGGTAAGTTTTTGAATTTTTTAGAAAATCAACCCCTCCCTCCAAATTTTTGCCAATTTGCGTTAAATTTTTTCTTTGTTTTCTCTGTTTTGCACAATTTCACCTCGATTTTACCAGTCCTCACCCTTTTATGTGGGGAGAGGGTGCGAAGCCTTCACGGCAGAGGGTGGGGGAATTGTTTTCAGGGGGTCCGACCGGCCGTAGGAGTAACCCCCTATCGACACATATGATTATTGTGTGTATCTTTGAATTACCGCTGAATTTAATCACAGTTAATATTGTTTATATTCAATGCTTAGTTCTCTGTTTTGTAGCAGTAATCATCTATTGTGTTGGTCTCACCAAACTGTGGCATATTGTGTAATTTTCACATCGTCATCTGATAAAACAAGCAAACTGTTACTGATATATCTATAGCGACATTTTGCGATTCAAATTCCGGTGATGTAAGATGAATTTCTACATTTTGAGCAGCCGTCAGTTCGGCTTGACGGTTGCAAATCGAGTTCTGCTAGCGTAGCTAGTTCTGTTTATGATAGAGTGTAGGCCTGCCTAGCCTGCGGGCTGGGCCGCGTCCAAAATTCTCGTTTCAAGCATACAAAATGGATTAGAACGTTCCGCAATTTTTCGGCTTGCCTTGTTTGAAATCCAGGTCGGTCGGCCTGTCCTTCCAGGCCCGGCAATTTCAACGACCCGTTTGTAATCAGGTGCCGAGCTGAGGGCCGAGAAGCTTATCGCTACTTATTGGTTAGACATGTTGAAGATTCAAGCCCCCAGACGTGCTGAGTTGGACAAACCCTGTGAAGGGCTCCGGCGCTTGACCCGGAGGCAATGGGTGCCGAAGCCTCAGAGGAGTACCCACCTACCCTATGACCATGTATGTTTATCGATGTTCAAAAATGCAACATTACGTTATTATAAAATATTGTACTGTTCGACCAAAAGAGTTTTATATCCTATGATTTACTCTTCGCCAAATAATCCATCGTTTTCTTCTTGTGTTTTATCTAATAAAACTTTCAACATAAGATAATATTTACATCTCAGCCCAACTAATTTAATAAACGTAGCAAAAATGAATTTTACTTTACATATTCGATTATTTATCAAGTTCCATAGTAGTCAGTAAACTAATCATATTCGATATGCCAAAATGCTGTAGGGGTGAAACTGCTCGTCGCAACAAACGATGTAATCGTGTTTTGGCCAAACTGGCAACGCGGGTGGGCATAATTTTGTCTTTTACTGAAGCTTATTTGCTTGGAATTGCAATTAATTTCATTTCACGCTTGAAGCATACCAAATTCGTATGTTAACAAAATAATTTTTTATTCAAGCTAATTTTTTCGCTGAGATATAATGTTGCTTTTGTTCCTTTTAGGCACTCATAAAATCCTGTTTTACAAAAGTATATAACAAGTTACAATCCTACAATGTAACGTGTAAAAGGCATATGTTTATTCATGTAAAATTTTTGGACAAGATTTGATCAATTTAAGTTAATGTTCACTACACATTTCGACATACATTTTAATGCAAATGCTACTGCCACATAAACTTCATTCAGCTTAGCCACAAAAACATATGGCGACTGCCACAATATTAGAGGCATTTAGGGTATTGTTTTATGTAGTAGCATAATCAATTACACAAAGGACGGAGGTTATGAATTATCTATGAGTTTAGGGGTTTAGAATTTTAAACATGGCAATCATTTAACGTCAGATTTAGCCTACGCATGGCCATTACTATGCCTCATGAACAAATAATTATGTTGCATAATTTAATCAGGAAAAACTAATCTATTGTTTTTAGAATACTTTGTATACAATGGTTAAAAATGTATGCAAGTTAATAGCAAAGGCATTTTATTTTTCTGCGTAAGATTTTATTTTAAATTTTTTTAATTTATAAATTTTGTATTTATAACTGGTTGAATTAGCAATAGTGACATTTAGCTTACATCATCCGGTTGCTTAGGTGTGCATCTACGATAAAATCACCGTCGTCATATATTTTTGTGGCTATTCTAATGGTTAGAGTTTTGAAAGAATTTTGTGTAGCAGCAGCATTTGCACTAAAATGTATTTCGAAGTGGGTAGTGAACAAACTGTTCAGATCTCCTTCCAGAAGTTTTACGCGAATGAACATATGCATTTTGCATGTTACATCGTAGAATTGTGACCTTGTTTTATTCGTTTGCACCGCTCTCCGAAGCGCCGTCCCTATAATTACTGCGAATTGTGATTCTAATAAAAAACATCCCCGGGTCACAAATTATGTCGTAAAGGATAATAACCTCATCGTAATAATGTTGTTGCAAATTAATGTATAAATCAATGCATTGCATAAACTCATGTACAGACGTATTCATGAAGGCGAAGTCATAAATCTTCTATAGAGGTTGAAATACATGCTCGATCTAGATCGTCAATGGTGTTTTTCGCTATGATATAGCTTTGATTTCAGGTAACCGATGCTGTCTTTCACGCCATCAGTTGCAGCAACGACTATCAACCGCCGTTCACATTTCAATGTCATGGTCGGCTAAAGTTGGAGTCGTCATCGTTTCGACAAAAACGTAGCCGTAATGATCGGATATCGACTAAGGCTTCATCGCCATCAAAAACCGACGAAATACTTATGTATTTCGTTTCGGGACGCAATAGTAACGCAAGCAACGACATCAAACCAACATCGTCAGTTATAGCTCTCGGTAGTAGTCATTGTAGTACATGTCGCTGTGGCGATCAACACCCGGAATCGCTGTACGACGGTTTTTCGTCGACGCCTCAGTGTCTTCGCTATCAGCAAAGAAACGACGCTGTGACAGGTGAGATTGCAATAGTTTGCTGTCAGAAGTTCTCATTGTTTCTTTGTTTTCATTTGCGAAACAGTACGACTGGTGTTTTTCTTTCTTTATGAGGAATATGTCACAGCAGTGATTAAATTCCTTTCCGATTTTAAGAACAAAATTAACCTCAAATACTCAGTGATAAATGAGCGTGCAAATGCAGTCTGAGAAAATACACAATGTAGAGACTGCAATCATTTCACCACATGTGCTCGAAGTATATACTTCGTTTTATGCTAAATATATTACATTTAT
>JASANE010006910.1:0-28827 GCA_030248225.1 Trileptium ribeirensis
ATAAATTTAGCTGTACTCGGGTACTGTTGTCACAACTCGGTTAATGCCGTCAACATTTTGTGTAAAAACGTCAAAGATTTGGCTAATATAGTCACACTCACGGCTAATGCCGTCAATATATTGGCTAAATTTGGTAAAATATTCTAATAGTCGTTGCCTAGAGGTTATGCCTATATATGTAGCACGAGACCGATGCTTCACTTGCCCGCATCAAAATTGCTTTTGCTATTTACTAAAAATACTATTTCTTCCATCATACACATTGAACTACTTACCACCATTAGATCTTACAGTCTTTCCTACATTCAAGTCTCACTGGGTTAAACACTTCAAGCTCTTTATGGATCAGAACCCGGGAAAAATTATTGACCGTAGCGCATTTTGTGCAATATTTACAGCAGCCTATCGGCAAGCTGCCGTTTTTGAACTTACAGCAAAAGGTTTTAAGCGCTCTGCGTTGTATCCTTTTGATTTTGGTAGTATATATTCCAAAAAAGGGTTTTTAAATGTCGAGTATTCTTGAAAATGGTGGTCAGCTGGCAGATACTGTTAGTAGTGTTACTGACAAAAACGAAGATGCGATGAATGTCAATGACGTGCTTTGCTGCTCATCGTCCTTGGTTTACCGTACCAACGTACCGGCTCAGCAAGTATGCCAGAATAACACTGAATCTTGCATGATCGAAGCAATATGTATATCTTGCTAGAGCGAAGTTGAGGTATTTGCAGGCCGTTGTAGCCGTTTGTATGTAACATAGTCAACCGGTCAGATTACTAATGATATACAATAAAGTAGCTGTAAATATAGCAGTCGGTTTACATCAAGATGCAGAGCGCCCGAGTGATGCTGAACTTACTGATGTACAACGCACGCAAACACCTAATTCATACTGCAACTCCCGTTCCAGCAATAATTCTTTCCCTTTAGCACACTTTTACCATCGTCAGATACGAACATATTGGATGCAAACAAATCTTTGCTCCGCATGCGCACCGCAGATCCGCATTTCAACAAAAAGTCTGGAAAAACTGGCAAAGGAACGATTTCCAGTTCTCAAATCAAGTCTCGCAAAAATTTTCCCACATAAACTCCAAAAAAATGAGTCTCCCTATAAACAATGCATTTGTCAAGGTTGTAGGACAGATTATACTAAAATTCGTACCTGAATAGATTGGGTTCAATGCCTGAGATGTCTTAATTGGCAACATGAAAATTGCCGCAGTGTGATATATGAAACGACGTTTTTCTGTGCACCATGTGCTCGTGTCAATGCACAATAATTTAAACATTAACATTTAGATTTGAATTCTTATGGCGTCAAGTTATTTTACAATTTTCTATAGCTTTGTAATACCTTTGAAATTTGGTTTGGTTTATAAAATTCCTGATAATTAACAAAGTGATCGACAGCAATAGCCGGGAAATTGCCGAAATTAGCTTGAAATATGCCGAAAATACCCGAGTCAAGAATTTCGTAACACACTTTGGAATTTAAGTGTATTAAACGTTTGTATCGCATATGGAGTATGAAAAAATGGTAGCGGATTTTTAAATGCCCCAGCTGAGTTTAAATCGGACTAACAAACTTTTGTGGTTCTAGAGATATCGAGCCTTTATTTTAACACTTCATGTTTTGCAAACATAAATGACGAAATTACCCGTGTTTACTAAGCATAAGCACCGCTCGATCGTGTATGTTTTCAGCCCTCAATGTTTGGAAGACATCCATGTTGTTTTATGCGCAAAAGTTGCATGTATTAGGCGCAAAAATTTAATGCATTTTAATTAAATCTGTTTCTTAATTTAATACACGTTCGCTAAAATAACACTTATCACAATTAAACGCGCATGTGGTTCCACAAATTTTGCTGGAACTTATTTCTAAACCACACAAGAACTCAGGAGATGACGTCTTCAGTATCCCTAAAGACAAATAGAATCAAATATACACGGATTTTGGTCCAAAACTAGATGTTCTGTACGGGCCGTTAGGTTTTTAGTATTTTGGGGTAATATGTTCAAGCTGAAGCTCGTTATATTGGGATCGACAGCCAAACAAAGTAATATTGCGCAATTGGATGTCCTCTAAAAGTTCTGACTGCGACGAATCCTCGGCATCACCCAGTTTAACAAAATTACGAATGCTGAGCTCCGTAGAATGGACCACTCCGTCCCCTAGTTGAAGCTCATGAGCAGAATAGACTACGTCTCGCGGGACATGTCCTGCGCATGCTTGCCAACCGGCGCCTACGTCGATTACTCTTTGTAAAACATTAATTAAATTGGACTCGGCCTAGAGGCAGAGCGCTCACGGCGTGGAAGCGGCAAATAATAAGCGACATTGAACTAATGCTCAAAAGAACATCTCACGCCCACTGACGTTCTAAGCCAAGCCATTCAACGTCGTGTCTGAAGCCGCTGTTGACAGAGAAACATGGCGAAGCATGACAGTCATGACGGCACCCCAGAACTGTGGGGCAGGTAAATAACAGGTGAATATATATCTTTGCACTCACGACCCTGGATGTGATTGAGGCCCGAGTTGCAGGGTTACAAGGCGCGGCTACGTGTGGCGGATAGTGCAACGACATACAATATAAATGTTAGCTGTAAATAAGGTCTTTGGCCTAATACGAAGTCGCGTACCCGGCAACGGCAGATTGCTAGGGTGCAGCTGGGTAGTAGGGTTGCGCTCACATTTCCATAATGCTGTTGGATAAATCCAACGACGGTTCTGTGTCAGGGCAAGTAACAGCCGCCTAAACCCTGAGCTACTACGTGGCTGACAAATCACGTTAAAAAGGCAACCCTCTCATATCAATTCTAGGTCTGCGACTGCTAGTATTTAGCGGTAACTGGTAGATGGAACCTCTGCGTCTGTTGGCTTCCAACGTCAAGATACTTCTGTAACGGACTTTTGGAACTGAAAACCCAGTAGGTGTCGAACTTTCCATGACACCATCACCATCACTGCTCAAAGAAAAAGGTTAACTATGTGTCGGACGCCTCGTTGAAGCTAGCACAGCGAGCTAAAATAACCAACAATGATAAGCTGCTACCGATCCTAAGGCGTCATGCTGATAACAACATAAAAAAGATTCCGATGCCTGACGGGTTTATTCATCCAAACCACGTGGGTGACCACAAAATGTTATTCAGCAAGATGCGGGAAATTTCCAACCGGTCTGGCTCAATCAGGAAACGGTACGTCACTCCAACGAACTGTGCTCAAACATTTAGTGATTGCACCGATGGATAGAACATTTCCAACAATTTTTGAATGCAAAGCCATCAGAATTCATTAACTTCCATTCCAAATCATCAAGTTCAACGATATCGAATACCAGCGCGAACACGACATCAATAGTCCTGAAGCCGCGACTACATGTGAGACATCTTCGGAGATCGTCAATATAGTTACTGAGGCATGTAGAGCTTTTGCATGCCTTAATAAACGCCTGGGGTCGCGTAGAGACATTACACTCGAAACGAAGCTAAAAATCTTTATAACGGCTGTCATGACTTGCATCATATATGCCATCGCGGCGGTGATAGAAAGTAACAGTCGCTAAGATGGCTTTGGTGGCTGCCGATCGTGATGAATAACCGAGATGATTTTAGGTGGTAACGGCGCCCCGCATTATCGGGGTCCAGTAAGAAACCAATAAGATATATATAACACGACGCAACCATTTAACAATACTGACCAATAAATGCCAAATTCACTCTCATTTTAGCAAAATAATGAATTATAAAAAGACAATTTTATGGTATTGATGATGTTGTGAATGCTGTGTTGATGACTGACAAGAAACTATTTTTGTATACTGCATATGCAGTGAAAATTTGATTCAAATCGATGCAATACCAAGCTGTAAATGACAGACAAATGAGCAACAAGGTTCGCACGGTTTTGGTCCAGATAATTTGCTTTACGCAACACTACTGCTTCATAGAAAGGATCGTTTAGAATAAACCAATGCAAAACCTTGAGTACCTTGAATATTTTCACCTAATCAGTTTTTTCTTACCAACTTAGAGGCGTCTCATTAATATCCAAGTCGATATTGAGCCTACAGACTGATTGTGCTCATAGTAGATTACAGACTGGACGAGATACAAACGTATGATTATCATTGATTTTACCCTACGTAATGCCAAACATTAATCCGGTAAAAAATAGGTCTGACCCCTCTTGTTCCTGAGCTCAAAGAAGAACAGAACTACATATTTTCCCAAGTTATCCACATGGTTAACCGTCAACTAGGAATCATGAACAGTTGATATATGCTATTTCCAAGCAAGATACACCATAAAAGTGGCGAATTAGAATCTATTATTGACAAATTTTTTTTGCTAAAGATAGATCATCCTGTTTCGGTTACTGCATTATGATACAGATTTTTATTAAAACAATGAATATAGCTCATGAAAGAATGGACGGATATCCTTAATTGTTGTACCACATATCGTGATTAGAAATCAGCTCATATTATTGAAAGTGTTTATTTGTATGCCTCCTTTTCTATGAGTAATGGGTAATTAACTCACAGTTTTTAGACCAAAATTAAATCGACAGTTGTTGTTTGCGTCTATAACGTGGTAACCGCTGAATTAATTTCACGAAAAAAATTACAATAAGGATGCCCTAAGGTGTTGCAACTCCAAGCCTAATATTTAACCGATTACCCCTTTAGCGATCGAATAAGAGAGCATAAATATAAGGATGCCCTGAGGTGTTGCAACTCCAAGCCTAATATTTAACCGATTACCCCTTGAGCCATTGAATAAGAGAGCATAAATAACCAATTTTGTGGTGGTATCGGAGTTATTCTGAAACTTGAATATGACTGGCGGTATACGCTGAATTAATTTCACGAAAAAAATTACAATAAGGATGCCCTAAGGTGTTGCAACTCCAAGCCTAATATTTAACAGATTACCCCTTTAGCGATTGAATAAGAGAGCATAAATAACCAATTTTTTGGTGGTATCGGGGTTATTATAAAGCTTGAACATGACTGGCGATATATGGTTTAAATTTGACCTCTGTACGCTATATTATCGATATGTTCCTAACATCGTTCAAACTCCGGAAAAGGAAACCCATAAGAAAAGCACGATATTGAACCAAGATTCGTGCAAATTTTACATGTGTAATGACTTTGAATAGTTGTCTTTATCTGACTCAGAGTTTTTACAGTCCTTAGTGTCGGTCCTGTGACAGGCGTGTACTATTAACTTCATCCCGAGATTTTAAGCACACCTACGAAGTAATGAGCGAAAATATTTTCCAAAACAGACTCGGCCAATCTATAGGCTTAATCTGGCTAACCCATATTCAAAATATTTAACTTCAACGGTCTCAGCGCAGCATCTAATTTCACTTGTATGTGCCGTTTTTGAGCGTGCATCTCGTGACAAAATTCTAGAAACTTCTGTGAATATGTTCCAGATTTTTCGTTGCATTAAAAATGCGATTTATTAAAGCATCTTATAGCAAGGTAACGTGTAGTTCTCTATATCTTTACAACTAACAGAACATATTTATGCAATAATAATGTAAATGACATTTTGCTAAGTCCCTGTTCCAAAGTCACCATGTGTCCCTGCCGACTGTCATTTTCAAAACATACCTTTTAAAATTTTCACACTAGAGCTGACTAACGTTTTGACTAAGACTAGTAAAGCTGAAATGTGTAGTCTTCATACTAAATCTAGGTCTATACCGAGGGTAAACAAGCAAACTGTTATAGCTCAAATATCTTCTAAAATACGAACACCATCTTCTTAGGACATCTTCTTAGACGGGCAAAATCCCATTTCCCAGACAAAAAGGTTGTCTCAGAAACGTAAAGGCATGTTCACACGCTCAAACTTTTTGCTCAAAATTTGAGCTCAAATTTTGATCAAATTTTGATCAAAATTTGAAAACATCTTTTTTGCATTTTTTGTTAGTTTGAATGTGTGAACACTGTTCAAACTTTTCAAGGATACTCTTGTAGCCAATCATTGACGAGATTCATTACTGGAAAAAGTTTGAGCTCAAATTTTGTTCTCAAATTTTGAAATGTCGCAATTTTTCGTTAAAAATTACCGTCAAATTTTGATTAAAATTTGATCAAATTTTTAGCTCAAATTTTGAGCTCAAAATTTGAGCAAAAAGTTTGAGCGTGTGAACACGCCATAAGAGTTATATTTTCTGTTCGAACACAAGTGTGCTACAGTACTTATAGACAAGTTTAGTGAAAAAAAAAGTTTCGCTATAAAGCTGCTGCGATTTTGTTTGGAAAGCATTTAATATCTTTGTTAAAGCGTGTTCACACGCTCAAACTTTTTGCTCAAATTTGGAGCTCAAAATTTGAACAAATTTTTATCAAAATTTGACTGTAATTTTTATGGCGTGTTCACACGATCAAACTTTTTGCTCAAAAAGTCTCTCAAGTGCTCTCAAAATTTGAGCTAAAAATTTGATCAAATTTTGATCAAAATTTGACGGTAATTTTTAACGAAAAATGGCGATATTTCAAAATTTGAGAACAAAATTTGAGCTCAAACTTGGTCAAAGTAATGAATCTCGTCAATGATTGGCTACAAGAATATCCTTGAAAAGTTTGAACAGTGTTCACACATTCAAACTTACAAAAAATGCAAAAACGATGCTTTCAAATTTTGATCAAAATTTGAGCTCAAATTTTGATCAAAATTTGAGCAAAAAGTTTGAGCGTGTGAACACGCCTTTAAAGAAAAATGGCAATATTTCAAAATTTACGATCAAAATTTGAGCTCAAGCTTTCTCAGGTAATACCTCTCGTCTATAATATGTTACAAGAATATTCTTGAAAAGTTTGAACAGTGTTTACCCGTTCAAACTTACCAAAAATGCAAAAAAGATGCTTTCAAATTTTGATCAAAATTTGATCAAAATCTGAGCTCAAATTTTGATCAAAACTTGAGCAAAAAGTTTGAGCGTGTGAGCACGCCTTTAGCAATCTATTGTAAACTTCATTGTTCCTCTAACCCATAAGTATCCACTTCACACAGGCCAAACATATAAGTGTGCGTTCACACGTTCAAATTTATTGCTCAAACTTTGAGCTCAAAATTTGAGCTCAAAATTTGATCAAATTTTGATCAAAATTTGACGGTGATTTTTAAAGGAAAATTGCGATATTTAAAATTTTGAGATCAAAATTTGAGCTCAAACATTTTCAGGTGATACATCTCGTCCATGATAGGCTACAGGAATATTCATGAAAAGTTTGGACTGTGTTCACACGTTCAAACGGGCAAAAAATGCAAAAACGATGCTTTGAAATTTTGATCAAATTTTGATCAAAATTTGAGCTCAAATTTTGATCAAAATTTGAGCAAAAATCTGAGCGTGTGAACACGCCTTTAGGATATTGATCGCCAATGCACGCAGCCAAGCACCTAGTTATTTAATTTCGGAAGATATGGTAACTAATGTCCAAATATTCAATTTCGCTATTAAGAGACTAAAACATTAATTAGACTTTGAGATCGTTTTGTGCACTGCAAATTTATGCGGTAGCAAATCAATTTGTCTTCGCATGAAACATGCTCATAATATGGGAGAACCATGGTTGTCATAGGAAAGTGTCACCTAATCACCCCATAGTATCTCGGTACCTCAGTACTTAGCACTCTAGTATCAATAAGTAGCGACTTTACACGTTGGAAAACGGATCATGTTGATGGGAAAGCAAAAAAGTTTGAGTGAATTGACAGTACAGAGCCAGGGTATTGGCGCATGCTATGTGATTTCATGCCAGGGTTTAGGTTCTTGCTGCGTGATTTCAAGGGCAGAGACAGGGTTTAGGTGCGTGCTGCGTGATTTCAAGCCACGGTTCAGGTGCATGCTTCGTGATTTCAAGTTCAGAGCTAGGGTTTAGGTGCATACTACGTGATTTCAATTGCAGAGGCAGGTTTAGATACATGCTGAGTGATTTCTAGTGCGGACCCAGTTTTTAGGTGCATGCTGCGTGATTTCAAAACGCGTAACCACAGCTGAAAACAGGTTGCCCGAACCAAATTATAAACCTAATACGAGCTGTAACGTGTCGGTCAGCTTGAGTTGTATCGTGTAAATGTACAATGGCAAGTATATAGCTGATTGACAAAACTGAAGATAGGACAGTTAGATTGACCATGCGAGGTAAAATCTTAGTAGGTGTCCGTGTCGCACTTACGCCCGCATAATTCAGCTAAAAGACAGAATTTCTGGTGGTAACGTTATGGTAAATATTAGGGTCGAATGTTAAATGCATGAAATATCGTTCCCAGTATACTATGGCTAAGGCTTAAGCTTAGTATAACCTTCACGTCACATCAGGTTTAGACGAAGCATAAGTCTAAGTAGATATACTGCACTAAACTGCTCTTTTTTAATGACATGACATTGCCTCACTAAAGGTGACATTGGTTATGTTCGGCATCTGATACAGTTGTTAATAATGTTATGGCGAGACTGACCGCACAGAAGAAGATCTAGTGTGAAATACCTGCATCGGTGTCGCTGAGTCATTGGCAGATCTCTAAACACCCTGCAAACAAAAGCTGTAATGGATTGTTTATGTAGGCTTCCTACTAGACTTAACCCTTGCCTTCCTTATACCAAAGCGTAACTTGTACAATCTTGAACAATCTTTTGCTCCTTTCTAGGATTGAACCTAGATCGCTCGGATGCAAGTCTTGTACGCTAGCCACTGCGCTATTTAGAAGCTTTTGCTATCTTTAAGGAAGCTCACAACGTGAACGAACAACAATGCACGCACAAACGGACGACGAACGACCAACTCGGCGTCGCCAGTCAATAGACGCTGCCATAAATATGCCAATACATAAACGAAAGCGTTAAGTATTTTAGGACTTCTGGATGCACAAATGAAACATTATTCTGTGCCCTAGGCTTAACTGTACCAAACACAAATTTTTGGATTTGCGTCCAATTCGAGCAGCAACTCTTTCAGAGGCTTTGGTAAGAAGTCAACAGCAATATACGCTGGTTATAAAGACATTTAAACAGCGTATTTGTGCTCAATACTTTGCTGAAAGGGCACATCTAGGTCATTTTAAAAGTAGATTTTTAAGTGTGAAGATTTAATACATCTGCACAACAGTTAACTTACCTTTACGGACAATGAGGACGACATATGTTATACTAAACCTAAGTCCAGAGCATGAATCCGCCACATTAAGCTGTTCTTTTTTCCAACGATATAATGCGGCGTTTACTTTATAAAGGACCCCCATGTGAAAGTTTTGTCCCTCTATGGTCTACACCACACCATCCAGTGGTATATGGTATATGCCCACACCATGTAATGCAAAAGATGGTGTATGAGACACCATTAACGTAGCTGTACTGTCTTAATCTACCTATTGTTTTCACGGACTGTGTCAAGGACACCATACACAAACCCATTATATATTGCGTGTAAATAACAGCATGGTGTAGCTAACACCATATAAATTTTACGGTGTAATCTACACCATTCTATTACCGACAATACACTGCCTATGTATGCTATCTGAAAATACCATCAGAAACACCATGGTGTCCAAGACACCATATATTTGATGGTGCCAGAGACACTGAAGGGGACAAAACCTTCACATAGGGGGTCCTTTATAACGTAAACGATGCATAACGTAACGCTCTCGGAGTTCCTGGGCCAAAACGGCCTTCACTCTACTTTATTTTTCCTTCCACAAAACAAACGTGAACAACCGGGAATAGGCCAATGTGAGGTTTAGGGCCATGAATTAATTTTGTGTTCTCGATATACTAAGCCAGATTCACATCACTTATATTAAGACCATATCGCTTAGACCAAGCATAAACCATTCTTGCTTGTGACGATATAAGATCAGACACTTAAAGAAGACATAGGCCATACAATCGATAAATACTGAAGTTTAACACGAAGAAGACAAAATCACGGTGTCAATTTTAACGGTTAGTGTCGCTACACAATGATAGTTTATGTTAGACAAGTGACATAGTGAGAGATTTATGTCCACTTCGCTGTATAGCCCACGCCAAACGTGGTTATTATTACCACCTTCTGAACGTATGAATGCACTTCCCTAATATGGTCGAATTCATTTACATGTGCCGCGGAAAAGTGTTTCCAAGTGTATTTTTTGGTTTTACTTCAGTACCAAGCTCCAAAGCAAAGTTTTCGAACGACAAATGCTGAACCTGACTCTTAGTTATGGTTGAAGACCATTTTTGACACAAAAACCAGACTTCAAAGCTATTTTAGCAATCCAGCTAGACTTATATATTCTCACGGATATTTTTTTCGATACGATAGTTATGAGTTCATCTATGACAATATGGTACAGTATTGTTTCGCACGAGTCAATTTCTAAAATAACGACAATATGTACTTTCATTTAGCCGCATGTCAAAAAAACTGTTTTACAAAAAATGTCGGAAAAGTACGGAACATCAAACATAAAACAATGTGTGAAAATGAGTCAAAAACTAGCAAGAATCCCTTAGTACTTCAAAGAGCAAATAATAATTTTTTTGTCTCTAACTTTATGTGCATAGAACATACATGCTGTTGAAAAGGTAGAGTGGTTACCCCAGCCTGATGCGTCCTACCAACCCCGCCTCCCCCTAACAGGCGCCCCCTTATAGTTACTACGACGAAAAATTTTAAATCATTAAAATATAAATTAAAATGCACTCAAATATACAAGCTTGCATATTATTGCTTTAATCGGTTGATATAAAAGAGAACCTATTTGAGCCAAGTTTTTCAAGATGAATTTCATATGTACAGGCCAATATTTTACTAGTTCGCGGGCGTTTGCGACTTTACCATATTATTTCATTTCGTTTGTATAGTATCGACCACTTCAAACTAGCTAAATTACTCTGTTAAACAATAAAAAATAATATTTTAAAAATTACAAAAATTAAATTATTTACTATAAATTTTGGATATGACGTATTGAAGATACCTGCAGGTTTATTGAATTCTGAGCAGTAAGCGAAACGAACGTAGCGAAGAATTCTCACTGGCTGAAGTGGTAAATTTAGACGTTACCCGTTACTGGGTTTTTTCGGGTTGACACTCACAACTCCACTGTGCCCGGGTCGGTGAACTAGCTCGATAGCTAATTAGAAAGACCAAAATTTTCATCCGTGCCCTTTAGTGAGCTGCGAAAACGAAGAATCGAAGCGACTCGGTTTGGGTCAAAAGAGGTTCGGTCTTTCAAAACATGTTTTCGCAGTATCTCAGCAACCCGTAAAGATTAAAGATATTTCAGCCAATTCAGGTTCATTTTGTAGATTAATTAAGGCTCTATACAACTGAATACAAAGCTTTTTGCAAAATTCCACCTTATCGTCCAGAATTAGGATCCAATTAAAAGGCCTAACAGACCCAAAATACACAAAAATGGTAATATTTTCTGAAGCGCTCGAGCCATATATGAGCTGGAGCTATATTGTGCTCATTTTGTAGAGCAATTAACCCTCTATGTTGCTGCAGATGATGGACCGTTGTATTGATCAGTTATACTCCAGGGTTTAGGGCAAAAAGGACTTTTGCATAAATCAAAGATGCCCACAATACATAAATACGGCAATACCGTTGCAACGACTCAAGCTATATAGATATTATTGATCTCATTTTGTAGAACAATTCATCCTCTATATAGATGCCTATTGTAAGTCAATAATCAGGTATACAGTCATCAAATATTAAAGCATCGCAAGCTGTGTACGTCTCTATTATACCAGTACATAGAGTTCCGAAATTTAAAGAAAAATGTGATGTGAAAATGTCACATTTGTAAAACTTTAAGCACTACAAATTACTGTAAAACCAAATCTTCACAAAAAGTTGATGCGATCCTTCATTCATATCATAAAATGCAGGTTTCACAGAATAATGAGTGCAAAAAGTGGGTACTTTTGTCTCTAACAGCCGTCTGCAAGAAACTAAAATTTATCCTAATGAACTATGTTCTTTCAAATAGTATCTTTGTTGATATAGTATCTTAAATGACCTTGTTCTAAAGGAACTGTTACCATTTAAACTAATCATTTCCAATTCATATCTATGAAACAAAACACGAACGTCTCATAATCAGCGACTCTCCGCGCAATCAATCGTTGGCACATATCAAAAAATCAATCTCTACTGTGGTGGCACTGCTTAACTAAGTGGAACCAAATCTAAGCAACGAAAATTCCATGACGAGGTTCAAGCATCAGCTATCACTAAACAAATTCATTCTTGCGAACTTTGAAGGCTAATAATCGTTTGTCACTGAAGATTTTGATTGTTCAACGAACGCTTGAAAAGCAGAGATGCCGAAAAAATAATGATTAAATCAAATCATTTATGCCAACCGAAAATGACATCCCAATTGCAGCAGCTAATAGTAAAATCAAAAAACGTTAATCACAACAAAAATTGCACAAACTTGTTATTCAAAATTTAGCTCCGCAAGGAGAATATAAACAAATGTAAATAAATAATTGAATATATAAATAAATATGTATATAGAAAAATATATATCCGGAGTGCCTGAAATTGAAAGTAATGTTTCACGTTTTTAGGATCATATGATACAAAAACCCAATGTACTCACTGTTGTCCGCTCAATGTATATGTATTAGTAGCCGTAGTTAGGCTAGCAAAACAAAGCTATGGCGAGAAACCGCTGTAATTCTTTATTTTAAAGAATCGTTTGATCTTGCAGTAAAATTTGTTCTCTCATTTGCGTCAACCAAAAAAATTTTACAAGTACACGATAGTTCAGCCTACACCTGACGTCAAACAAATCCCAGTACTCTATTAATTTAACAAAAAGCTAGGAAATAATTTAGGTTAATTATTCGACCCGGTTTATCATTAATTATACTGCAATTGTTTAGCTTGAAAAATATATATATATAAACAACAAAATTATCTACATTGATTTCGTCGCAACTCGCTTTGTCAGATCCCGCAGCCTAGTTTCATATTTTGTACCGAGATTTTCAACATTTGTTCTGTAGTATTGCAATATGTGTGAAAGCAATCGTCACCCAAGTAACCCTTAGGGGCTTTAGGTTATAACGTTAGAAAAAAGAACAGCTTAGAGCGGGTGGTTCGGGGGGCGGCAGCCCCCCGACTTAGGCTTAGGCTCAGTGTATGTGTCATATACGGACCTTAGCTTAGGCTAAGACTAAGGCTTAGGCTTAGTATATCGAGAACGGCATGGCCTGCATTTTATGTACGCCTCTCAGGGTTACTTTGGCCGCAATTGGCCAAATTGATAAACAAAATTTCAAACTAATAAAATTAATTGTTCTTTAATAAATATGGTTGCTTGATTGCTCTTCCTATTTCTGCTGCTACGTTTATTTAGCAGCGGCAAAGAAAAATAGGCCACTCGAAGATTTATAGTCATGGAATAGACGTAATTCAACGTAGCTAAAGCTTTTAAGATAAAAGAATATAAATAAATATTAGGTATAAAATAATATATAATAAGTAAAATAAGTAAGTTAATGAAATAAGTAAGGAAATAAAATGAGTAAATAATTACAAAAATAAGTAAGTAAATAAATATAAGGTATAAATAAATATATAATATGTAATAAGTAAAATAAATAAGTAAATGAAATAAGTAAGTAAATAAAATAACTAAATAAACGTAAAAATAAGTAAGTAAGTAATTATAAGGTATAAAATAAATATATAACTAAAATCAGTAAGTAAATAAAATAACTAAGTAATATAAATATAAGTAAGTAAGTAGGTAAGTAAATAAAATAAGTAAATAAATATAAAAATAAGTAAGTAAATAATTATAAAGTATAAAATAAAAATATAATATATAATAAGTAAAATAAATAACTAAATAAAAGTAAGTAAAATAAGTAAATATATAATATATATAATAAGTAAATATAAAGTGAATAAATATAAGATAAAATAAATGAGCAGTGGCTTTTAAGTAACGAAAATTCTAGAATTTCTTGTTTTTAGGAGTAAGTAATTTTGAAAGTTGGCTGCAGAAAAATGAAGATTGGGTGAAATTTCAAGGGTTTTTTATGAGAAACAGGTTACATCAGCATCTAATGTTGTGAGCTGTTTACATTGCTATCGATAATCTTAGAACATAGTTGAGAGCGGAGTACAGCTAACGTGCTATAGTAAAACTGTGGTCACATAAAACTAATATTCACGGTCCTGCGAACTCTGTTCCGTGGCGTATCAAGGCAACTGAAGTAGAGAACGATTAATAGTGTAGCGCATAACTTAGCAAGGTGCTTCTTTTGCGAACGATCAATTAATTGCTAGAGTGTCCTATGTTTCTGAAGCCGTCATTAATTATAACATGAAAAAGTATAAATTAATACGCGTGGTTTATAACAATTTCTTACAATGAAGTTCACTCTTTTTCGGTTTTATGTAGCTTCGGAATATCAGTTCACTAGTTGCAGCATTACAAGATATTCGAACGAACAAGGCAATTTTTTAAACTATTTATCTCGCCTGTAATTTTAAATATGTAACAACAAAATCCGTACTTCTAGCTTTTATTGTTGCATTTGAAGCTAAATGCCTCATTTATTGCTTTTACAAATGTAATGTAGTAATAATCTAACTCAATAATCTGAAAATTATGTTATTTTTAAATGACACAATATAAGTGAACTCATTAAATTTATATACACAAACAACAGATTCGCCTAAGCCCCAAAAGAATAACATCTTCATCTTGGGCCAAAATCTATGTAAATTCATCTGATAATATCGACTTTGTTACTATGGTTGCTGAGATTCCTGTGTCGTTTCCACTTTCTGTAGCGCCAAACCCGTCTGTCGTGTTTCGATCAAATTAATTATGTTCAAGGCAAAATATAAAACTATTCAAACCCAGGGATTGTATGTATAACCCACATAATGATAAAGCAAATAGATCAATTCAAGCAGTGGCCATGTCTGAAAATACATCTACGATAAGTTTTGGTTCAAAAATATTTTTTACAATATAATAATCACTTGACTAGATTACCTGTAAGACATATTTTGCGGTCGGTTAAAGTGTAAACAGGCATCTTGACTACCGGTGTTTCCACAAGCTTTTCTTAAAACACTATTATAAAAAAGATATTAAATTTAGTGCCCCTAAATGTATATGTTTTCTTATTTCCTTCGAAATTAAGGCGAATATCATATTGAATATATGTGAACGTGATAACATAATTTTTTACATGGACATATTTTACATCGGATATTTTCAGTCTGAGCTTAAATATAAGTTGGCCAAACCGAGACATTTGATATATATATGGCATTGTCGATTGTGGCACCGTCTGCAGGATACTTAGGTTTGTAAAGTATTATGCGGCGTTCACGTTATAATGTCCCCACCGTTTGGAACCTATGTACCCCACACTGTGTCTGACACACTGTTGACAACAGGGTGTCTTGATATCCATGTTTTTAATAAATTTTTCAAACGGTAACCAGCTACGCGTATTACCAATTGCCGACAGTGTCAGGCACACCGGGTCTTCTGGCAGTTTTATTGACACTGTTCGGAATTATTTTGAGCAATGTTCGTATGGGCTAGATACAAATATCGAGAATTTCGGAAAAACTCCACAGGACAGTTGACTAATAAACCGCATTCGCTACAGACGGTGTCCGTTATGGTTAATTCGCGCCAAATTGGTAGCTAAGGGTGTGTACGACACTGTCTAGAAAAAATTTAGTAGCTAAGGGTGTGTCGTACACCCTCGGCATTTGATTTACAGTATGGGTGCGCCCTGAGTGTTACTATACGGTAAGTTCGAGGCTACAGGGGGTCAAAAAGTACCAAACAGCGGAAACCTTATAACGTTGAATGCCACGTTTAGCACTTGGTCCAAATGCAAATAAATGGTAAAAATAAACTGATAAATATACAATCTGATCTAAGACTTAAACAATATCATCGCCAGAACTTACTGTCATTGTGAAGAGTTGTCTTAACAAGTATTGTATATAGTACATTTGCAAATGTGTTGCTATCTAGATTTTCCAGGAGGCATAGTGGTACTAGAAACATCCTCGAACTGGCTTAATGGCTACTGGGGAATAAGGAATACTTAAAGGGAACCCGTATAGCTAAAACGCAATCGCGCGAAATCAGCGTCATTTCTGTAAATTCCTGTCTAAAATAAGCGATATTCGTGAAAACTAGCACGAGAGTACAATGATTAAAAACAAACATCCATATAGATCAAAAAGATTTCGAAGATTTATTGAGTCTCTGGCTTAAATTGAAGTCGGTTTCTTACCAGATGTCGTATGCGGAAAAAACTATAGCTTTCAATAGCAGTATTGAAGGGGCTAGCGGGGGAGGGGGCTTACTTTTCAAGGAAAAGGTCTTCATAAGGTGGTCGAACAAATTTTTCCGCATCGTTCTCACTCTTATTTTTGAACGTTGCAGTGCGCCATACACGTTGTATATTTAATATGCGATTTAGAACATATTTGAAAAGCTTATGCGTTTTATTGCTTCTCCACTTATTTTAACAAATCGATAAGAAAGTTTTAGTTAAGCTTGAAATTTAGTTGCGGTTCCGGCTAGCTTAGCTTCAGTTTGTATACATACAGTTTACTCAGTGGAGTTCAGGGATTTAGACTATGACCTATTTGCGTCGCAATAGATTTAGTCTTGGATCTTTGTAAGTTCCGAAAATTTTAGCACCTCCCAGAATAGGAAATTATATTTGTTCGGTGATTGACTTGGTTTTATTTTTGGAAACTAATCGTGAAACGTAAAGCTTATGAATGTGATCTTAGAAGATTCCATGTTTGAGGAAATCTCATGAGAGGTTCAAAATTTTTAAGAAATATAATGCATTTATTGATATCGATTATAATCTTATTCATTTAAGTATTCCGATACAGACATATTCATTTAAAAACTGGTGCGTGTTTGAATTCGCAACTGGTCTATATCATTTTTCGGTTGCACGTTAATAATATCAACAGATACTTTTACCGGCCTTTGTTGACAGCGCATAAAATTTGCCGCATACTTTGCGTAAACAGAAGCATTGTAATAAACAAGTTTTGTATATGTTCCTAGCTGTGCGACATCCGAGTATAAATTGGTCATCTATTGTTTCAGTTTTTGACAACAGCCGACACAGGATTCTTTTCAAATGTAACGCGAAGACACGCCTACTTCTCAGCAGCGCTATTTATATATCACATATACGCTAGTTGCTCAATCTTGCAATTGAGCATTGCAGAACAATGATAAAATTTTTGACTGACCGCTACAATCTCCAGGAAATTTCGATGGTGATCGTGTTATTTTTATAAGTTTTATTGAAATTGTGCTATTTGTGACTAGATTGAAAGCTGCTATTAGCAAAACTATGGTTGGTAAATGATTACAGTTTTAGACCAAGTTCAGACCCATACTTTTAGATAGTTTTACTAAAGATTTGTAAATTCCACTCTTGAGTTTGTAAATGAAGGAACGAAATTTATACTTTATAGAAACTAAGGTTGATTCATTGGTAAGTAGAAGGTATATTACGTCTCTTCAGATGTATGAATACATATATCAAACAAAGTAAACATATGTATACTTCGCTTCTGGGAAATAAAACGAACGCTAGTAACCTGAATTTTCACCATTAATATTTGTAATAAATAATAATGTAATAATTTTATTAATATTCACACAACACACATGCTAATATACAAATAAACAGCGGCTCGTAGTAAACACATAAATGTAAATAACATGGATGACCCAAACTCCTATACTTTCCGCAACACTTTTATGATAGATGGGTATGAAATAAGTATAACGTAATAAATCTGTTAAGTAGGGATAAATAAATGAACGAGAGTCCACTACATCACAAGAGATTTCAATACAAACGCTTATTTTCCGGTTGGCCATTTGGTTACAAATATTTTACACTTTTGAAAATAAATGTTTCCATAATTACGTATAAAACAAACAGGTTTTGACACCACAGCGATATGGCGCTATACCTACTGTGTAGTATCGACAATATATTACCCAGTAACTAAATTTATTATAACTACGCTGCGAAAAATTAAAATTAATTCTTATAGAATTGGGTTGGGTTTTATGTCCAAATCCCAAATTGCCACTACGATGGTCACTATGAAACACAAAATTGTAAATAAATCACGTTAACCATTTAATGGCCTAACTAACTATTGGACCGTGCAGTGCTGCATAAGCTGCGAGCCGGCACCACGAATCGATCTCTAATTGCATTTGCTTAGGCAAACCACAGAGTTGCTTCTGAGCCATTACTCGGTTCCTTATGGAACCTCAACCCGTGGAGCGAACGAACAACAACACACTTGGAAGCGTACACCATAGTAACAAAAGCACATGTAACGCAATGTCTCACAATTAAGGAGTTAAAAAGACATTTCCAATTAATATTTATTATAAACACATATTTAAATATATATAACTTGATTATAATTTGAATATTTATCTAAAATGTTATTCAAGATAAATCAACTTAGCTTAGCTTTCCGTTTTCTATCGCTTTTCCTTAATTCGAAGAATCTTGTTACTAATAATAAACACAACTTTTACTATATTGAGATACTTTTATATCAAACTAATGCTAAATCTCACTGTTTTCTCTTAATAATTACTTTTGTTTTATCTTTTTAAAAGCACTTCAACGTTTATGTCCTATCCAATATTATTTGCATAAACTTGACAAGAACTTGTAGTTATATTAGGAAGTTTATTATCGTGGGCTTTTTCGTGGGCGATGCGAAATTATTTGTTAGTTTTAAGTATCTTGATCACCAATAATTATATATTACATTGAACCAACCATATTATATGGTGGCAAGTGTTGACTAGCAGCGCTAATCACCTGTTTCAGCTGCAAACATTTTTAAAGATAAATGGCTAATATTCCGTATAAATAGATCATAATATGTCTATAATCTATGGCTTTTACCACAAGTGTAGCATAGTATTTAGAACAAGTGAGAAATGATTGTTAGAATAACAAAACGTTGTTAAACGTGATCGATTGATGAAAAATCTGAATTGGCTGAAATTTTTAAAGAATGTTTGCGAGCTTGAGGGTTTACAATGTTAGAAAATTATATATACAGATTTTGAAATTCCGGGCTCTTAGCTAATGGTGTGCCTTGGCATTCTCTCTTAAGAAAAATGTTACCACTAAAATTTGGAAGGACACATTCATGAATAACCTGCAGTGTTTGTTGCGAGACAGGCCATTAGCTCACGGCAATGCAACTTTTGACCAAGTTGCTGACCCATACAAAAAATTTTTGTACTGGTTAAACTAATGTGTCATTAACATTAATTTACGTGCATCAACTACACACTCTTTAGAAGCTGGTACGTGAAATGTATCAATTGTAGACGCTGGCACGCGAGTTACTTACTGCTTGTAAATGGTGCAACTGGCATGCCACCATCTACAAATTAGTGCAACTGGCATGCCACCATCTACAGAGTGGCGCAACTGGCAAGTCTTGTTGGCGAAAAGATTTTTTTATTGTCAGAAAAGGAATAAATTCTTGTTGTCAATAATTAGCATTTAGCCCCACTGAGGGAACAACATACTCAATATATGATTAAAACCACGAAAGCATTGTGTTTAACAGTTTTGTTCTGTTAGGCGTTGATAGATATACACAAAAATCCAGTAGTCCAGTGATACAACGGAACAAAAACAATTAGCATGTAATTATTTGAAAAAAGCCCACTCATTACGAGGCACGAAGACTAAAATTATGCAAGTTACGGAAACAAACCGATTTAAATTATACGGGAACTGTTGCAAGATGTGCGCAAATAAGATGGTTAAATATTAATGTCATTTTTGTTTATAGTGTCCAATCCGAAAGACCGGCTTGACTTTTTCCGATTTAAAACTAGTTTTTTTAAAATTGACTTGCTCAGGAAGGCTGTTTTAAATCGACCGATTCCAAATAAGTTTGAGCCAAATCCATTTGGCGCCAAAGATATTGCTTCAAATCGTGTTTATGATGAGTTGCAGATGTATTTAAGACCTAATAATTCATTAGCAAAATGCAATAAAACCATAGAAACAAATCGAACAATTAATTTTATTCATTTTTCAAGTGAAATTTTATGTAATAGCCACAATATCATGCAGCTCGGTGTAAAACGACAATTTTGCGCCAAATTATTGGCCCAAGCTAATTAATTATCGGCTGTTTAAAACGACTTCTTTCTGTGCAAATTTATTTAGATAGAATCCTTTTAAATCGTGTAAAGTCAAAGCCGATCAGATTTGACTCTTTAAATCAAAACAACTTTTAATTTCAACCTGAGCACATGTTGCAGTAGTTCCCACGTAATTTGAAGTCGTATTTATTGTAACATGTACATTTCCCGACATTTTCCTCCTTACCAGCATTTTAGAGGGCATGCCAGCTTGGCGGAGAGGCTTGAATCATTTTCAACCAACTATGCTTGCTATGACGATAAATTATTCGTTTAGTGCGTAGACTTCTGACAACTGTCACAAATTTAGTGTTTCTATTTTTCGTACGTTGAGAAAGTACATAACGCCCAATTATAAGCTAGAGCTCACCGAGTTACGAAACGTAAATAATTCAAAAACTGAGCCAGAAAAGGCAACTAACGTTTTATAGGCTTAGGCTAAATTCTAAAAACTCCAATCGGCTTTTAAAGTGCACAAATTTATTAATCTACTCAATTGTATTCCCATTTCAATTTGACCCTAATCAAATGGAGTCTTTACAAAATCACAATAACCAAATTTTTGGTAGGCTTTAAGGCAAAAAGATGTTTCGTCGCTTTCGTACAAGTGAGCAGGGTTTTGAAAAATATATGTGTTTGGTGTGGTCCTTTGAGATATATTAACTGGGCAAATCAGACAAGCGTTTCACATAAACAACTTAACAGTTTATATATCATATAAATCATATATAAAAAGTAATCATAGCGAAACATAAGCAAATTGCGGGAATATATGATTGAAACTCAGGGAAATTTTTTCAACCATTGTCGTAGTACATTGTCGTTGACTTTGCAAATATAGGTGATTTAGTAATAACAAAGTTCTTTTAAACGTCAAACGAAAAGTCGACAGTCGAAAAGTTGAGCTATTTATATATATGCTCGAGGTCAGAGGTGCCAGGGGTACTAGACAGGTCTTCGGGGAGTGTGCGACGCCTTAGCCGTCTATACATTCAGCGTCGCCAGGTTGGTGGATGCCCTATCAGGGGCGGGGTCGGATCTTGGTGGAGTAGATTGTCCGAGCATCAGGAGGTAAACCCCTATTTCCTCACACTTATGAGCATGTATGCGTTTACATGAAAGATCGAACGATTATCATTAATATTAGTCACACCTGCATTAAAAATAACACAGGTTTTCTTAGCTTTTCATTATGATTTTAGGTTTAGGTTTGTCTCTAAGCCAAAAATGTACAACAATATCAAAAATGTAACATATATACTCAATCATTAAAAATTTGAGTTAAATTGAACAATACGTTGATAACAAACATATATTCGCTATGCAATTTTGTTCAAATTTTAACTGTACATTGGAGTAGTTTAAATAATACAACAGATATATTCATGCAATATATAGATAACCAAACAAACGAAGACTGACTACTCTCTGAAAATCGGGCCCGTCCGCCGTAAAACTCTTGGGAACCCTAAACAGGTATACTGAAAATATAACCATGTTACACTCTAGATCCGAAAACTTTCGTATTCCGCATGATATATAAATATTAAAGACACTAAGATTAAAGGCACAAACACGATCCGAAGTTAAAAATCGATTATGACAAAGGGCCGATGAACCTTATTCAGGCAATAGCCAGCCCATAGAGTCGACCACAAGTAGGAAATTGTTGGATAGATTACTATAGATCGTAGTCTTCGTTTTGCGATGTGACTTGCCTGTCGCAAAGTATCGGATGCGAAGCACAGGTACCTACACGGCCACTTTTGTTAAATAAGCCTTAAAAACTAGTATTTGTGCATTTTTACGTGGAATATGCGGGTGAGAGCCATTGCGTTCAATTAAATGGCACATCGTCATAATTTTGGCTAATAAAAAATTCGTCCTAAGGTGGGGTATGAGTGACACCGTCAGGTAAAAAGAAATTTTCTCAAATTTCCCGTAGAGCCACCAATGGAAGTTCCGCTCACCCCGTCTCAATTAAATTCTGTATCGAAAAAGTAAAATATTGCTATTCTTTAATTATTTTTGTTGTCTGTTGAGGGTTATTCGAAGCCTACCATGTTTTGGTTTTGGGTGAATATGGTATAGACGTTAGCACGCAGTTGCACCAATTTGTAGATGATGGCGAGACGCTATCTATGATTAGCGGGTAACTAGAATACCAGTACAATTCGAACAACTCCTGAAAAAGAACCAGTGATTGGAAAACAGTTGAATATCAACCAGAATCTACTGATTGACAAACCGTTGCTACAGATGGAATGAAATTGTGCCGCCTGCAGTTTATTTTGAAGAAGTTCGTTTGTCGCCGTATAAGTAACTGAATTGCAAGCAAGTGGCCTTTCCGGTCTCTCGCAAAAGCAAGGCCCTGTAGAGTCAATAGGTCATATACATGCTCTTAGTAATGAACTTTCAATTTTAACTAATTCGTGACACTATTTTACGAATACCAAATGCATTACAGGAAAGCAGTCGCTCCTTTGAAGGAGGCTAAGCAATGTCAAGATCGATGGAGTGATTATAACAAGCCAACGGGTCCGTACCCTACCCGTCTTTGCACCAATTGATAGATGGGGGCTTGCGAGTTACATCAATTTGTAGATGGTGACATGCCATCTGCACTAATTTATCAACAGTGTTATTCCAGTTGCGCTAGTAGATGGTGCCATGCCAGTTGCACTAATTTGTAGATGGTGGCATTCCAGTTATCTGTACATGGTGGCATGCCAGTTGCACTAATTTGTAGATTGTGGCATGCCATTTACACTAATTTGTAGATGTTGGCATGTCAGTTGTACCAATTTTACAAGCAGCGAGTAACTGGCGTGTCAGCTTCCCAAGAGTGTATAGTTGATGCACGCAAATTAATATGGACGATGCATACACGTTATTAAACATAGGGCATGCTACAAAATGTCTCTTAAACAGTGTAAACCTAACGGCCACCGTGAAGCACATAGTAGTATAAACGCAGTGTGTGTTTACATCTTCCCGCATTGAGTCTAATATTTGTAACAGAGTACATTGCGACGCGTTACGCTACACGAAAGTGTGGTATGATGTGCTTTTGCACGTCCATTGCTATTCGCTGAGGCTCTATAAATACCGAGCCACAGGTCATAAATTACGTGGCGGCTGTCGTACGAACATCACAGCCAAACGATTCAGGTTCAACTCGAGGCTGCTGCAAGTCTTTTCAATATTATATGAAATACACTTAATGCATACATGAAATACTTAAACGTACAGATGACTCCAAAATATAGAAACCTTAGCATAGAAAAAATAAAACAAACTTGTTATCAAATATAGAACTTTTGTAAAACCAGTATAGCTTTGTATATCTCCAGTTATATAAGTTCAAATAAGTCTAGGTATTGAATACAAAATGTACAACGGTCTCAAAGGTTAGACAACAATATCTACTATAACAGGTTTTGTTCATACTATGATGTTTTGATATGATTTAAAGAACACAGCAGTGCTAACATATCGAAAAGAATCAGCTAAAATGTAATACACACAAACTATACATAAAATGACACAATTTGTATTGAATTTAAATCATTATGTTTTGTGCACAAATACGACATGTTAGCCTTATTTAATATGAATTGAATATTTTATGAGTTGCAAATAAATTGAAAACATATGAAGCACATTCGATGCAATATAAAATATGCAAAATGTCATAAAATGTCTCATTTAACTGCCATCCAAATAGCCTTCAGGGTAATACTTTGTAACGTTATAAAAAGCGAGAGCTTAGTGCTGGCCGCACGGGGGACGATGAGGTCAGACTTACACTTATGCTTAGTAGAAAGCTTTTATAAAGACTTAAGCTTAGACTTAGGCTAGGCGGCTTAGTATATCAAGAATTCCAGAATCTACAACTTTGCTTATGCCCCTCAAGATTGCCTCGGCATCAACTATCGGGACTTCGCCTAACAGTCGGTATTACACAGTGGAGAATGATTTGTGTGATGTAGGGTATAGATTTGAATTCAAAACGATACCAGGCGCAAATTCCTTAAAACGGCCATGACAGAAAAAATCTTGGCAATAAGGCTTCAAACGTTTCTGAAAGGTGGATTATTACAAAGCGATTTGTGTTTGTGTGGTGCACACGGATTTATAATTCATGCATGTCAGAATTTATAATATGATTTTGACATTTCGTTCAGGTTTGCAATAAAATTGAGAACAGCGATACATTGATAATACGAAAACATATCATGAAAGTATCCTATTTAATAAAAAATAATAGCCCCCGGAACAATAACTGTTAATGATAATTACAGATGCAATACGGACAATTATCAATACCTGCACTGTTTTTGAATACAAAATAGCACATGCTGCTAGGAAAAACGTTGATTGCACCCGATCATTGATTAATTAGCTTCAACGCGTAGTTAAGTTTTTATTTAATAGTTCACCTAACAGTTGTCGGTTAGTTAGAACTCTTAATTCAGTATTTTACAACGACTCTTGAAAACACCAAACTCAGAGCCTTTATACATTATTTGTTTTGAAATTTTTCGTATACTCTGTATTTTACCAGAATATTGTACGGTGTCAAAACGGTCTTCTGTGGTGTGTATTTTTAGTATCGGTCACTCCGTCTTCTTAATGACGTTGTAGTTCAATTAGTTGTACTTGTACGTTAAATTTGGCTTGTGAGCGCCGGTAACGTTTTTCATTAAAGTGGGTGTATTTTGAGCACTCTATGACAGCTGGGGCTGTTATAATGTCACTAGAAAACTGTATTACGTTTTGATCAAAATCGAACGAAATTTGTCGTAACAGTGGTTTTAAACTTATGACGACGATTGTATAAATTGCGGAATGCCGTCATTGAGTGGAGCGAGGCGAAGCCGAGCGAAGCGTTTTTATTTTCTGCCTGTGACCAAAAAAGTCGATGTCCGTCCGTTCGTTCGTTCGTTCGTTCGGTCCGACGGATCTCAAGAACCACTGAACCGATTTTAAAAAGCTTTTTTGTTTGAAAGCACCTGATATTTGGGATTAAAAAATTTTGAGTGGTTAATTAGTAATTAGCTAATTAGTTAATTTTATGCAGCTAAAATAGAGAATTTTGCAATATTTGTGTTATTTATTGAAATAGAATCGTTTCGATCAAACCATTATAGGGTTTTTTGGGGTCGAAGAATTCAAATATAATACTTTTACCAATGATAAAGCCATATGCCCTATGCAATGTAGTTATTTGAAGAACATAAAATTGAGCACATTCGTAATGCCACAGCCAAAGCTCCGCTCACAAATGTAGTTCCACTACCGACTAGTTGTTATATAATTAGATTTGCTTTGCTGTGTGTAATTATATCACGAATGGACGCTGAGCGACGTAGTAATGACACAGCACCCACGGTAACCTATAATCTGGGTTACCTGGGCCAGAGTCTGGAACCTACAATATTTTACAGAACTACCGATAACCCACGGATAAACAGTGTCTTAAAAGTGCTTTATCTAAAATATCAATGCTAGTAATCGCGTAAAACACATTTGTTTCTTCGAAGAATGCCAATGTGTTTCAATTAATGTATTTCATTGCCACATAAGGAATGTGGCAGGAGTACTCTGTCGTAAAAAATGTTTGTCGCTTGCAAATTCGAATCATCTCAATAAAAGTATGCATTGGGCACTCAAAAAATTATATTTAATTTATATATAATTATATTTACCCTTGGTATTAGCGAACAAAGCCGGTTTAATTCAAATTCGACAAATTTTCGTTCTCAAAAATTAGGTTAATTTTACTTGAATTTGAGCGGACATAATATGGCTAGCTTTCAATCGTACGCTGTCTGTTCGCGAACATGTTTACGCCGAATTTAAATAGGAGAAAAAGGGTTACGTAACAATTTTTATACAAAATTACAAAATAGGATGGTTGACGGTGTCGTTTCAAGTTTACTCGCTCATAAGAATCATTAAAGTTTTGCAACAGATATTACTCAAGCCAGACACACCATAAAACGGGTTAAATTACAAACCAACAGTTGTAAATTTATGCGATAAAGATAAATCATTCTGTTGCTATGTAACCATGCTAAACCTATGTTTTGTTAAACAACGGCTAAGGCGGGTATGTGATATTTTTGGAGCTCGTATAGACACAGCCTCTACAGTAATTCACGCTGAATGATGTATATATCTTAGACGAAAGAACAGTTTAGAGCGAGAGTTCGAGGGGGGAGAGGGCACCCCGACTTAGTATCAGGCTTAGTGTAAACCTTATACAAAAACAGAACCTCAGATTAAGGCTTAGGCTTAGAGTATCGACAGCGGTATACCTTGCTTTTTCCTTATTGGTTACTGCAAAGCCTTTCTCTACATGAGTGTCATATTTTACCATTGATTACAGATAAACATCGGTACATAATGATACAAGCATTGTTGTGTATGTGTCCGTTTTTAAGAGCAGGCATTAAACAAAGCCCACGTTTAGACCAAAATCGCATCGAATTTTGTTGTTTCCGTCAATAACATGGCAACCGCTACAGTAACATGTTCAAAATTTTCACAGCACAGGTAGCCTGTGCATTTGGAACTGCACCCTTGACATTTATTTAGCTGATAACCCGTGCACCAACCGAAGAAAAAAGCAAAAACAAACAATTTTGATTCAACATCACGTAGGTATTGCTGTTGTTCCTACAGCTTGATGATGACATTGGGTTTAAATTTTGACAGTGGGTGTAACTATATGCTACATATTATACCACCGATATTTTGCTAACATCGTCCAAGGTACGGCATACATTCCTTAAAGCAATAATATTGGCCGAAATCTGTTTATATTTCGTTGTTATAATTTTTGCCATATCTATGAAATAACGATGAAAATATTTTACGAACATGAACCGATCAAACATTACTGCTATTGCCTGTATCTTTACAAAGAATGCTCCGATTTGCTTAAGGTTCAGCTATGTATGATTGATATCTTCTGACCTTCTTAGTTAACCCGTTTTGTTTGATTTAAGTATTGTTCATGATTTGACCAGAATTGCATATAACTAAACACAATGAGGCTAAACTGCTATAGGTGTCGAAATACCGTCTATTTAGTTGGTAGACCATCGGGGCAAGGGAGGTCCTCGGGGAAGTAAACCTCTCTCCTCGCGGATATCTCCGTTTTGTCAATTCTACACCAATTTTTGCCAATTTCAACCAAATTTTGCCAATATTACACCAATTTTTGCTAATTTTACCGCAATTTTTGTTGTTTTTATACCAAAAATTTTCGCACAGCCTTAAGCAAGGCGTATTGCGTGCAATTACCCGTAGCCTAAGATTATCGACTTTTGAGCTGCGAGCAGGAATTATGAAGAATCGCGATCCGCATGATGGTAACTGCAAGTTGATAGTGGAAAATTCTATATGGTGAGCTTATTTCATTGTTATCGGTGCTTTCAACAGTAACAAGCATATATAAGTGTTTATTGTGTCCCATGTTATGCAGTTGAAACCTATATTATTACACATTTTACCAAGTATACTCGAGTGTTGCAGTGAATACGGTTAGAATATGCAAAATCTATTCTTCTTGTCGGCGTAGACTCGTTTGTTTTGACGCAGCGGCAGTAGATTCTATTAAATTAGACTAAAAACAATGGTAAAAGGTCTTGTAACTGTAGACAGAGTTTTGTGTTTCAGAAGTAATGTTGCTAACGATACAGTGAGCAATTGTGTTTGACATTTATATATCTAGTTTTATTAGCGACTCAGCGAAAATTTGTTTTGCTACAGTTAGTAGAATTTAGTACAAAATTCGCTAACCGTCATGTAGTCGGCAAAAGGTCGATAAAACTTGTATTTTGCCACTGTGATTTTGCTTTAAGTCATATTTTTCTGAGGACCGGCATTATATTCATTCCAGTTTTAAGCTGTAGATCCATACTTGGTAGCATTAAAATTAGCTTATGTAATTTCTCTGCGTGTTCACTGACATTTTGTATGTTTAGTATCTCCGCAAGTTTATACTCTGCCACGTTGCTATTTGTTTCGGATTCTATAGCTTGAGTGCGGTTAACCATCTTCAATCGATTATTTTACGTAAAGCTCTGTTGCTGAAATTTTTGGTTCCGAAAGACCACAAGAATAATTCTCTGGCTTGTATTGACCTCTTCTGCGAAGAAGTTTTTAAGCTTTACGCTGGAAACCAGAAAATCGTTGTGGTTGGCGCTCGCTTCGCTATCGAATTGTCGGTGGACTTTTTTGTGGTGGCAGGTGTTTGAGTGTAGAGGCTGCTGCGGTGTAATCAACGACGACTTTACCATTCGTTGGTAACATTCGGAAGCGGGTCTGGGTTGGAGTTACAAAACGTTGGAAGGCGTGATTTTTGGTAACTGTAAGTATAATTAGTTTAAGCCGTTCATGACCGGCCACTTCAAACCAATTATAAATTCTATACAAATAAATGTTTGTTTAGTTTAGAAGTATGCTTTCGAATTGGCTGGTGATGGGCTGAGATACCGCTATTTATCATTATTCACAGCATCTTTAGCAAT
>JASANE010006911.1:0-29255 GCA_030248225.1 Trileptium ribeirensis
AGGCTGATTTCAGTAGTGAACAGATTCTTGGTGTCCGTCTAGTCCAAACGCCGAAGAATCTGATCACTCAAGCGCGGTGCCATAACTCGTAGCACGCGCGCACTTGTTTAGCTATTCTCGTTGGGTATTCCGTACTCAAACAGACGAGTAGTGGTAGAACTACAGCCTCACTGACGTATAGGCACTGTATGAAAAGCTAGTGAAGCTTAATATTTTATTGTCACGAACTTCATAAAACGTAATAAAAATGGCACACGATAACCAGAAACACGAATATTTATATAGCCTGCCACGCTGACATTTTACATAAAAATTAAAGAATGTTTCTTATTAAATTTTGCAACATTAGAATTTCGAATAACAATAATACGAAATGATTAATATTTTGTAAGAAACTAAGAAGCATAATGGTCTATGAAAAAACAGTTTCGAAGAACACCCACCAGAAGACACATGAACTATAACGCATAAAACACCACAGTACTGAATAATGCCAGTCTAGAAGCAACACTGGAATAATAGCAACAATAATAATAATAACAATAGTAATAATTGTGAATGGCTTATGAATTAGGCAATGCCGGATGGACCAGACGGCACGGCTATATCTAAACCGACCGCTGCCCACTTTGTTACGCTACATTACTGCTATATTGGTTCCTCCAAGTTGGCTTCCTTTCTGATAAACAAGCGTAATGTCCAGCCGAGGACGCGTTTGTATCAGCTCATCTAACTTCTATGGAAATTAACTTATTGGATGTTTGATATAAGACGCTTATCAGCAAGTATAACTTTTGTATAAAAATAATATCAAACTCCAAGAGTTATACGTACATCGTAAGACGGATCCAGTGTCAATATACTTAAGGAAACATGTTTAACCCCTAGCTGGATTTGGCGTTACGATCAAAGCCGGTATCTTAATATTAGGTTTACCGTTGTAGTTTATAGTTTGAAGGTTTGTCTTAGGTTTATATGGAAAAGTTTTATATGACAGTAATAAATTATATTTATTATATAAATTTTATATAAAATTTGGACATTAAATTTGTCCAAAAATGATCGGAATTTGCTCCGATAACAGGATTTATTTAAGGGCTTAAAATTGGGGTCAAATAAGCACTCTAACGGAAAAGAATTTAAAATTTCGAAAATTTGAAAATTCGAGTATTTAAAGCAGAGACGCAAAAGCTCTGCAGAGTTTAGTTCGACTTCGGCAGCGCAGAGTTCGGTCGTTTTGCAGACCGGCTCTGGCGCTTCTTCGTCATTTTATTAGTCAATCGATTTTTGTTTTCTGGCTTTCGCTTTGGTCTGTTGCCCTGATGGACGCGCGATGGACGTTGCCCGAATGGAGTAGGACTGTTACTAAGTAGAGTAAACTAGTAGAATAGACGAGGTGAACACGAATAACTAGCATGGATAAATGGGAAGGTTAAGTCTCCACCGACTCCCTTTCGGTACTTTGGTTTGCATGATAGCCCTGTCCGTCCTAGCTTGTCCCGCAGGCATGTTGTGATAGCTAGCCCCTCACACAAATTTATCTGATAGCCGAAGTCGTACTGAACCTCCGTCGGTCATTGAGTTAGGATACAAACAAACGCGACACTCGCGTCAAGATTCAGTTTTACATGATTCCCTGAGTCGAGTTAGGATTTAGAAATATATTCTCTGAGCCGACCGAGGTTAAACAAAACATTTCTGGTTGAAAATTTATAGGAGGACTCCGAATCAACCGTGGTCACGCAAGTTATACTTAGTATTTACCGAAACTTGTTTTCGAGATTTTATATGTTTTCGATTTCTTTGGACGCAAATCCGTCCATTGGTTTTTGATGCTTTGTTAGTAGGAATTCATTAGTATTTTTAGACTAATTTACCTTAGGAACCGTTCAAATTTTATTAATAGTGCAATAGTGCTATAGACAACGTCCACGTGGAAAAATTTGGTATTGAACCACAAACAGACGTGCTGACACAACGCCTCGTGAGCGAGACGGCTCACCTAGGTAGAAAATTTGTATATCTCTAGATTGATATACCCCAAGGATTTGATTAAAAATTTACCCGGGCCTCAAGAAGGATCCGAGCTGTTATTTTGAAACTTAAAACGTTCAAATATCGCGTCGAAATTATAAACCCGACGACCCTGAAGGGGCTTGCCCCCACCAAAATAAGAAAATTTAAATATCTTAGGATCTACTCCAGGAATTTAGCTATAACTTTGGCAGTTTCTTGATAGTAATGTCTTTTAACGAATACAACCTCAAAACTTATCGATTTCCCGTCGGAACCCCAAACATAGGCCGATAGGGGTCCGCCCCCACCTAAAACTTTAACTGTTTATAACTTAAAATTCTCGCTAGGAATTTCAATGATTTTTGTCGTGCAAATAGAGGCCCGTTAGGCCTTCCATTTGAGCTGTCAATCCCGGCAAAGCCGTGGCTCAATCAAAAATTATGAAAATTATGGACCCGGGCAGAGCAAAATTCGCCCAGGGTCGACACAAATTTCATAGAATTCTCTGCCCTATGCAGTTGTATATGCAGTTTTGTAAGTCGGTTTTGGTTTAGCTTTAGCACACATTTTTGACATATTTCTGAGTATATAGCAGTAATGCAGCACGAAAGCCGTCGGAGACTTGAACCTCCGATATACGGCCGCTTCAATGAAAATATCAAATTTACCAGAGTTGGTAAATTTACTCGTAGTGGCAATCTTTTTGAGTAACAAAATTGACGATGTCACTAGACGCGATATCGGGCCTATCGGGTCTCGGCCCGACCGACCAATTTTTGTGAGGACCACTGACCCGGTCCTAGTAAATCGATAAATAAGGTCAAACCCAGCCTTCGTGCAAAATTTCATAGAGAAAGGCTGGTAAATTAGGAAGATATTGAGGATTATAGGTTTCCCCAGCCCCTATAGAACTATACTCAAAATCTAGAGTGAAAACTAGGAATCCGAGAAATCTAGATATACAAACCGAATGAATTGCAGTAGATAACATTGTTACGGTTGTCCTGACAACCGGGGCCACCGCTTACTGACTCGCCTTGTTGAGTAGTAACGTTCGAAATAATAATTAAATTTTAGTTGCAAATAGAGCTCTTTTCGAGAGCATTTGTCAAGTCAAAATAACCTAAGTTTTAGAATTTTTGGGATAGCGCCGATGACCGATGAGGCATCGCCACTCATAGTTCTCGTCGTAGTTAAAATTATAGGTATTCAATAACACTCTGCCCCTTGCCCCAAAGTGAACCATTGCCCCTATGTCCCAAAGTTGGCATAAAAATTGGTACATTGATAGCGCACAGCCGCTTTCCCGCATTACTTAATTGAACCCAGGACAAATTTTAGATTGTATAGCAAGTTAGGGACTCGCTCGAGTTTTGTCCCTTACCGTTGCTAAGTTGCAATAATGAACGAATCGATCGCTCTAGGACAACATCCAACTTTATCAACTGAATTAAGTACATGGTGAATTAGTGCAGACAATCAAACACACCAAGTTTGTTAGGCCCTAGGAATTCAGAATCTTCCAGAAAGGTTCATTACTTCGGTAGTGGCCTACTCGTACGTTTTCGCATATCGTTTAGTGTCTTAGGACGAATTAACAAAGCAAGTCCATAGAATTAGGAGTTAAATCCAACCGCATATTACTCAAATCGTATGTATAACTCTCATAGTAGATTAAGGCAACAATTGTTGGATTAGGAAAAGTTGAAAAGATAGAAAATTCGGTCCCAGCCTTAGTCTACCGGGACCCACGCGCGATTTATGAGATAAGTCTCTCGATTATTTTTAGCATCATTTTAGCTTACCCTTATGGACACGAACAGCCTACTTTTGGCAGTTATTTAGATCATTGATTAACCACAATCTAAGACCAAACTTTACCATTTTGTCACCGTGCTTGTGAGGCGATTTTGTAGGAAATTAGAACCCGAAATTTGATCAGTTATGCCTATACAACCCGCCGAAACTTTCATTTTTCTATTGCTCGAGAAATAATTTGATCGTATAGGGAATTAGAACCAAAATTAACCAGCATGTTCGTACATTCTATTGAAAATTTTATGGCCACCGTAAAGTATGTATGTATGCGAGTAGGAAAAAGTATTAGTTATTGCACCATTGTCGCATAATAGGAGAATTCCTGACTCGTACCAATGATTGCCTTCTATACTTACCGTTTTGTCAATATATACATACCATTGATCGATTATCATAATATATTGCCGTATGTTAATCCAATCGCTACAAATTCTTACTCATTAAGTACCATAGTCTTGTGATTGGGATGAGCAAGATTGAGTCCTACAAGTTTCCCTATGTACGCTATGTCCAGTATGCCTCATTTCATGACCGCCTTTCGCTTACCTGAACCTGTTGTTTTATCGGAGTACCCTTTACTAGCAATCGTAGTGCCGAGCAGGTAGTTAGTTCAATGGCGCCTCTTTTTATCGATAACTAACTGTACTTACCGGTAGTGGCTTTTGATTTGACCCACTGCTTTTGATGAGTAGAGTAAACGCAGCTGTCATTAGAAAAGGCTTAGCAGTACACGCCGTGATTTGGCTCAGATGTGAGAGTTCTGTGAAGAAGGCGATGACTCCGCAACCCACCTCTTTCGCCGCCATGCTCATTTTCCTCATAGCGTACCATACTAGCGACATTATACCTGTTGTATTCGCCCGTACAATATGTCTATGTCTATACCCTAATTGTGACTCGTCAATAAATGCTCAATCAAAACCCGACGTGTCCAAGTGTTTTGCTGACCCTTAGTAGCGATAGGTACTTATTCAAAGAGGTTTGAAATCCGTCACCCCTATCGACGACCCACGTTCAGGTTTGACACGCGCGTCGAAGAAGCAAACCTTAGCGTGACTCGCCGATTACAAATAATTGTATTGATTATGTTACTGTATAGGTACGACTCATGCGACTACTAAGGAAAAGTTATCGCCAAATTTTAAAACTCACACTGAGCACCCAGTGTAGAAATTTAGACGCAGGGATCCGACGTTAAACGTCTAGGGATTTGTCGGATCGTAGTGGGGACCCACTGGCTAAATTAAATAAACTAAATATTCGAGAAAGTGGGAGCCAATTTCGATCAAACCTAAATACCTAAATTTTACACTTCTCGAGTTAAACGTGGATAGGGAATAGCGGTATGGTCTCTTTGGCCTGTGAGCAGGTGAGCAGGTGACGGAGCCGACCTCCCTGGTGACCTCAAAGGTAGTACCTCGTAGACTACGTGCGCAACCCGTCCGGCAGGATCAGAACACATCCTGTGAAGCGCTCCTGCGGCTTGCTAAGCTCCGTACTTTCTTGGGCCTGACCCGAATACAAGAAAATTTACCCAATAGGTCTGCCCTTGAAGTCAGTCACGATAGCCAGGGTCGTATGGGCATTACGTTTGGGGAAGTGCGTAATGCAGCAGCGTCACGTCGATCTAATGCACTAATTTTGTCAATCTCCGAGCTAAACTTGGGATGTCAACGATCCACATGAATTTCCATTAAACTTCATGAATTATATCTTGGTTTGGTAAATGTATTGTTTTTATTACATAGCTTGGGTTTAGGGTTTGGCGTTAGTATTTTGCCCTATTTTATAAATAATTTAATAATACAATTTTCACAGTAGTTGGGAATTCGCCGACTCAGGCGCCTTGTATACCAAAGTATGGTTTTACAAATTGTTATCACTTTATGTGCTCGAATTGCTTTGTGTATGCACGAATCATATAGTTATTCTTTCTGCTATAAGAGCTTAATTGCATGGCCACATGAGGTGGGGAACATAGCATCTTTCAAAACCTATCAAATTTCGTCACGTATCCCCGTTGACCCTTTCCCATTGACCAACCCAATCCCCATTTTGCAACAAATCCATGATTTATTAATGTTGTTTTTTTGTTACTCAATATTTTTGAAAATTAATTACCCCTTACGCTAAAACACTATTAAAGCCCGAAAGTATTTGTATCACTGTACCAGGTGCCTGGAAATATGTGCGCTACTCGTCCTCTGTTTCCCTGTGTTCGAGTAGCGAGTGAACAACGAACAAGTTACAAAGATTTAAAGCAAAATTTTATTTTTCCCGAACAGGTTCCTTTCGACCACCTTGCAAACAAACCAGCTAACAACGTTGATTGCTTTAAATATACTGCATATTGTCCCACTTAAATATTCCCGAAAATGAGCATGCAGCCCCCAAAATTCCCTCAAATTTCGGAAGGCTGTGGACAGTTGTGGCGCTTTTTTATGGCTAGTTCGAACCGGCGGTAGCTATTGCTCTTTTGCTCATGTGGAACTAAGAAACCCAGAAGTCAATCAATTTTACGTAGTATTTGTAATTAGGTGAGCAACTTTGAAGCGGTTGCACGACCAGGTCTGTTTTATATACCTGGTGCAACTTGAGTAACGGACTGGTAAGGACTAGCCCGGATGCACTAACCTAAATTTATTTGAATTAACAGACATCATTTTTGCCCTAACGTGTTCGAGGTTCGGCCAGCCTTATTTTAAAGACAGTTTTGATTTGCAGTGGGGATGATTAGACAGATATTGTGTCGCACATTGTAAATGCGTATAATAATACTTATTTATTATTATAACTTCAAACTTACATATACACATTCTAGGTCTGTATCTATGTACGGCGATAAAAGCAAACAGAAAGACAAAAACAAACAAACAGGGAGTGGGACACATCGAAAGGGGCCCCAAGAACCCATAGCCTCGTTTGAAAATCAAGGCGAGTGCCTCGTATCAGGGAAAAATTCGTCAAGTCGAGCATTTTGTCCGACGTTTTCATACTTACTGGTAGTCCTATAAATCCTATATTTATGCAACTGTCTTAAATTTTTGGCCATAATATTTAATATGAGATAAACTTATTCAATGCCTACTGCAGGAAGTCATATAATGCTTTAGCGCTAGATTTTAAACCCCGAACGGCGCTGAACACAAATAGCTTACCTGATTTACTATACTTTTGTAACATATTGTGGTAAGTTCTATGCGTATATATAAAAATCTTATACATTTGAACATTTTGTCTTATATTTTTGTAAACCGCTGTCGGTAACACTGCACCATAGGGTATGATGAAAAACGACTGTAACAAAAAAGCACTTTTCGAGGGCTGGAATGGGTCATGGGGATCATGGCACAGGTGAGTAAGACATAGTTTTCGTTTCGGCTGGACAAGGCGTAGGCAGAAATTTTGAAAGAGGGGGATCGCAGCCCACAGTGGGTACCTTAAAGGGGGGTCCGGAGGGTCGCGCTCAGAAATGTGATAGCGGGGTCCAGGAGGGCAGGTCATTCGGTGATACACATTTCTACGAGTTAACCGTGTACGAGCGGAGAAAGTTTCAATGAAATTGTATTTCCTAGCCCGGATAAGAATTGTTATATTAAGGATTAAACAAGTAATAAATCCAACTGTCGCCAAAATAGTGAATTTTTATACAAAAATGTGCAGTTTCGTCAAAAATACGTTTGAAAGTAATTGTTTTCTAGCACGAGAGAGGTTAGTTTTAGGATAGTTTCCGACATGATTTTCTACCGGAATCATTCAAAAAAATATTTCTTTGGGGTTAAACCAAAAAAGGGGGGTCGCGATCCCCGCAACCCCTCCCCTGGCTACGCCCCTGCGGCTGGATAAGGGAAACACAGTGATAGGTCACATGCCGACCGGGAAAATTTGACTGAGATTATCTTGGAGATACTGCACCTAGGATGGGCACATGGTACCCATTAGGGGTTGAAATAAAACTTGTGCAGACAGGGTGCATTACCACGCTTTTGATAGGAGCAATGGCAAAACTTTAGTAAAATCATTAAAGCTTCATTGAAGGTTAAAATGCTCATTTCGTCAAGTCAAAGTCAAAGGTCAGTTATTCCTTAATAAGTCTGTGGCCAAACGAAGCTGGACTTATCTGAAAGATCAAATAGACTTTTGTCGAAGTTTAGTCCTTACACTGAAATTTGCAGCCGACCGGAGTTGTGGTCCGGAAAATCGGAGAACTTCAGTACCGATGACAATTTTCATTTTCATAATAACTTATCAATGTTATCTTAGCTATATTGGTACGGTGTTGGCTGGGGTTAACCCATAATTGTATATTTTATACTTAGAAAATTGTCAAATCCTATTGTTACAAGCGTCGGTTTCGAACGTTCAGGACGGGTTTCTACTCTTCAAATAAATTATTTACAAGAACATCCAATAACCTTAGAGTTTTATTATATCATTTAGTTACCGTAATAAATATATAGGGCGGGCTAGATCCGGTAAAAGATCACGGGATATTGTACTAAACCTAGTCGGCTAAGAACAAAACAGCGGTCACCAATAATACGACAACACCATTTTGTAAGTTTCACATGATCAAATATCAAACAATAATAGTCATGAGATGCAATAATGGTTACGAAATTGTTCACAATAAGTATAATATTCCACACAATAGTAATCTTGAATTTCAAGACAAACGAAATAGCAACATACATAAAAATTATACAATATGTGGTATAAAACTATACAGACAGGTATCCGGAATAACTGATTATGAAATTGTAAGATCGATACAAATACGGAATAGACAATATTAACTATCGATATTCGGGTCATTTCACGAAACAATGTCATTTTGGTAGGGGCGGGGGGCTATATCGGCACTTTTTGGTCCATACCACCATTCTTTTGGAAGGAAATTTAACGTCGCTGTGAGGTGTAGTAATAGACGTTTCGACGGTCACAATGAGGTTTGGTGGACCTCTGTGCCCCTAACATAGCAGGAGCCAGAGACACACAAACCGGATTGGCCAAACGAAGCCAAAAACACATGTCCTAATATAAACGTTTGCCGTATCACTAGCACGTGATACATAAGCGTGTTTTTTATTTCCCTGTGATCCTTTGGTGTTTGCTAATATTTCCGCAAAAACTTGGGAGTAAGTATCAACACTGAAGCTGACGTCAAGCTTCCGAAAATTTTTCGGTGACATGTAGCCCCCCTCCCGAGCTAGGTCAAATCTGACAGCTTGCATACGCTGGTAAATAATGTCTCAGTGCATTAGCGTTCAAAAATGCTATATGACGATAATCGTAATCAGCACATGTTTTATTGAAAAAAAGAATGTCAGCGTCTGGCCATGTGTTGTTTGATTATGAGGTGGAAGGTCATAAAGTGCCAAAAATGGGGTATGCAAAATGTAGCCCCTCCCGACCTTACGAAAATTAAGGTTAAAAAAATCCAAATCTAGCATACAGTCTTACAATAGGCCGAATGGAAACACAGTAACGCCCCACTACAATCGGTCCGTGTATTAAAACATCTCAGTGAAAATGCAGCCCCACCCCGACCTGGCGTGTAGCCCCCTTTCCGATCGCATGTATAGTAAACGAAACCGAAGGTCGCAAAAACCATATTAGTATTATAAGTTTACCATTATTGCACCATGATGTGGGGCCGTGCGGTTAATTGGGCAGATAGATAACCCTCTTGCCTGCCCACATATCTATTGCGCGCATTGTCCTTGGTATCATCACCTAAATGTATGCTAATCATAGATCAATTGTAATTGTTTTACACCAGCAGCGCGTTGAACCAAATATAGAATCTTTAGAAGTAGCTAGTTTTACGCGTTGTATGTTGTAGGAAGGTGTAGCTCCCCTTCCCGACCTGAGGTGTAGCTCCCCTTCCCGACCTGAGGTGTAGCTCCCCCGACCTGATGTGTAGCCCCGACCTCAGGTGTAGCCCCCCTCCGGACTTAACCTGTCGGGGTGCCAATTTTTACGAGGCCTAAGGATCTGCCTGAAATTTTTTTTGCATAAAATGGTACCTGTAGGTGCTGTCTTCGTTGCGCTAGAAAAACTTGTGCGACAGGCTTGTTCTACATTGGTCGATTTTTAACCCTAAGAGGGCCCTCGCTGCACCAATTTTAGGTCGCAAGTCCTCCGAATGGCTTAACGCGACCATTTTGGTCCGACTTACATACAAACAGACCATGGTTCACGGTGTCACTGCGTCAACCTACAGACTTATTTCGGATTAAAATTTGACCCCCAGGGGTACCCTTTGTGACCCCTGTAACAGGTTTCAGGTAGCTCTTTTTGCAAAGAAATCGATATTCGAAAAATTCAGGGTTTTTACAACGGAAGGGGTCTAGGCAATGTACATTCGAAAATGTTTCATTTTGGCTTCAAAAAGGGGTGTTTGAAAAGTACATGGTTTCGTGAAATGACCCATTCATGAACTGCTGCGGAAACAACATAAGTATAGAAAAATAATTATGCACAGTCATCATGAAAAGTCAAGCAAAATGTGCAATTTTAGAAACTAGGTCATACAAAGCAAAATCTTGAGATATTACACAAGCTGCACCAATTTATAGGTACAATTATATTATAATGTTCATGAAATAATATAGTTATACAAACATAGTCATACCCAATGACAAACATACAATCGTCACACCAACGACAGAAGGGAAAACATTATTCGATATCATAGTGATCATGCATTTTAAGAACCACTCAAACATAATATGAAAGTCATTGTACATGTGATATAATTCGGCCAATTCTTTAATCAGAATTTTCTTGTGTTGTCGATTTGGCATGTGGCATGTTGGCAACGATCCAGAATTGTTCTGTTGTATTTGGTATGCGATAATAAATTACTTTATATAGTCAATCAAAAATCAGAATTATTTCAGGAATGCCGTGGAAGCGCAATCGTTTATGTGCGTACACGTCAGTCATCTGTGGAGCTATCTACGGAGCTAAATCGTAATGGTATAACATGTGCGCCATATCACGCTAAACTTTCAAATAAGGTTGGTATACTTCAGCCCAGCACTTGAAATCCTGCTTATCACAATACCAGTGATTATGATATAGTGGCGCAGTTTACTTTGTTTGTATTTGCTTATAAACGTGTAATAATGGTTTCTCATAGCTAGAGTGTATATTTTTTATTATTGCTGATTAAAATGGAGCGAATGCTGTATCCTTACGTAGCTCTCATGTATGCAAAGAAACTTGTTTTATTTTATAGTACGTGTACTTCACTACTGGTGCATTTTAAGAATTTTGTATTTCTGTAGTGCTGCACCTATCACGAAGCTCTGTATTTGCTCTGCCCAAATTGGTTTCTGCCCACATTGTTATAAAACCAATACGAAATGGAGACTGTTTGATATCGTCAGTTTTTGTCATGCCGATGTTTATAACTCGTGCCAGGACCATCGGGTTGCAGTATGGAGACCGTTTCATGATAATTTTTGTTGCAGTAGTTGTTTTCGAGCAAAATTTTAAAAAATTTTCCAAACACGCGAAATCTTCAAATTTTTGACAAAATAAATTTTTTGGATGGTAGTGAACGACATGTTACAGAGTTAATCATGTTGGTTTCACTATTTTTAAATTATGAAAATTTACACCACGTTCAACGAATGATTTTAATAAAAGTGGAGATTTAAAAATTTTGCGTCTTTTCTGTTATTGGTGAAAGAAACAAAAATGGTCTACGGTTTTGTGTGATTAAAAGGGCTGCAAGATTGCCATTGTGTTATTGTTGTTCGTAAGTTGAAATGCTGTTCTGAAACAATTTGGAACACTGCAATAGTCGCACTGAGTGCGGACTAGAAGTACTCACTCTGTTTCTACTCGCTACGCCTGTAACTTCGTTAAGAAGCCCATGTCTGAGTTATTTTTATCTGGAGGCTTTTGAGTGAATAGAATTAAGGTGTTTTGCGCGTTAGCGCTTTTTTCAGATTACAAAATTTGTGCCAAATTCTTGTGTTTCCATTATAACTTTGACGTAGCTTGGCATATTAAGAGAGCAATCGTTAACTAAAAGCGACCAATTACTTTTACCAGTTTCTGTATTACCATAATTACATTAACATGATTAAACTTCAAATTTATAAAACAAATTTAAACGCGCTGAACATTTACACTGTATCTTGATTGAAAATGGCCAACGATAACGTTTTAAACCAAAATGAGCTGGACTTTATGTGATTTTGATCGTGTCATAATTCGGTGAATGTTCTGGTATGTTTTTCGTCGCTGATGATAGACATAAGAGTAAATCGCCGATTTGTTTTTACATTCGCTCTCATTCCTGATGAGTAGTAATTTAAAATTGTTTGGAAAACTATTATCACTATGGTTAGTCATTAGGATCGGTCGTTTCTTTTAGCTTTTCTAGCGTAGCTACAATCGATGTGCCATACTTATGATAATCTGGCAAGTATAATTAAGCTATTTTGCTTAACCAATTCTTTGGTGTGCGTTTAAGTGATCTTCCTTCAATATTGTCTGCAGCAACTACCACATGTTGTAGTTTTGTTCCACGTAGCTTATCTTCCATTTCATACGCAACCATGATTAACACAATGCAGTAACATGGTTTTAACAATTTTGCCGCGATGGTTTTCTATGTGCCACTTTGTGAAACTACGGTTTTGATTACCAATTTTATTTAGCAACGCGAACAAACCCAAGGACAATGGATGAACGGTCAAATTGCTGTAATTGTGGCGACGATAAGCTTTGGAATGGGCGTTGATAAAGCTGATGTTAGGTAAATGACAGCTGGATTTAGCTATTGCTTAAAGATTTCCATTTTGTTAGCTAAAACGTAGCGGTGAAGAACACCTTTTTTACCGATGTATTATTGTGCATTCCTTTGAAAAATATTCGTTATATTGTTGCATGTTGAAAAATACAAAACAGTTCGATCAAAACTATATTATTGTCATAGATTTTTAATTTTAAAATGATAGATCGTGCAATTGAATTGATTTCAATTTATTCTAGTGTTTTGTAAATTTTTATTTCTATTGGCATTTATTATTAGTATGTATGGGAAAAGTTTTTTGCGACCAGTACAAATTTCATACACATGTTATGTTGTATGCTACAGGGCGGTAGCACATTGGAGTGTACCTCAGTCGATGAGCAGCTATTATCAGGAATCAGGAAGAGCTGGTCGGGATGGTAAATTGGCTGCATGTCGGATTTATTACTCAAGAAAGGAACGCGACAGCATTTCATTTCTGATTCGCAATACTTCTGGTGCACGGAAGGTAGGCTGCTTGAAACTAGCGTTTTGTTTAAGTGGAATGATTTGTTTCGATTAAGATGTGTTATATAAGTACTGGGCTAGAATTCGAAATTCATAAAGCTTTATTCTACCAAATTTCCTTTCTGCAAATTGAAAATTACTCCAGCAGATAGCGAGCATGGCACGCTCGAACAAAAATCCTTATGAGTCGAACAATTTTTTCCTGCTGTGCTGGCAATAGAATGGAATAAGAATGACTGGATTCTAAATAGGGGTGGGGGCGCCCTTCTGTTTTCCGCGCCTCTGGAACAAGCGGGTATGCTCCGGTTCGTGCGTTCTGGTACTATTTGGAGCTTCCCTGTTTTGTCGCCTGCAACTCCACGGCCCTGCAAATTTATTTTTGCTTCCCTCGGTAAAAATATCCTGCATTTGACTCAAAAATTGGCAAAATGTTTTTACTAACATCCCATTCTGAAGTCAAAAATTCCATTAAAGAACGCAAAACATTTGCTTAAAAGTGACTTTTAACAAATGGAAGCGGTTTTGTGGCGTATTTAAGCCGTCTGCTGATCTTTTCTAATGATTTTCAACAAAAAATGCCAAACGTTTTCATTTTTAGACTTTAGATGCTTCTGTCTGAACCAAGGTGTGCCTCGTGGCAAAACCTGCGGTCCCCGGTAAATTTTCGGTGAAAGGTGAGGCCAGAAACAGTTTGTGTGTAGCAAGAATATGACACCACACATTGTCATATTAGCCAGGTCTGATTTTGTCGTATTTCCTGGTAAGATTGACTTCCTATTTCCACCTTCTTTGTAAATTATTTGCTAAATGCCAATGAGTAGCCGGTATTTCGGTTGTGGCTAATCTTTGCCGGAAGCAATGTTCCGGCTTTCATGTCTTTTGGATATCAGCATTGTGAAATTTGTCATACATGTTTTCCATCTCTGGTCAAAAATTATCTAGCGAGCGCAACGATAATGAAAAAACTATTACTGATGCTATTTGTGTGACATAAAAACAAAATATTTTCTGCCTTGTTTTCGTTCAGGGATCCTTGATTAGCTCTGTTGTTTTCCCAACAGCCAGATCTTGGCGTCCACCAAAGGTAGAGAGATAACAATAGTCCATGAAACACTAACCTATCTACAATTTTTGAAGTGCTCCGTAGTTCACTTAGCTTTACTATTATTTAAACTACAGCCTAATGGTTCAGGCATAGTGTCGTGCGACACATTACTATTGCCAAATGTGTCCTTATCAAGTAATTCTCATATAGCATCACAGCACAGTAATTACGTATGTTTCAAATTGCTAAGAATTGTCTAAAGTAGTAATACGCCCACTAACGGGAAAAGAGGTGAGAATGGTTAGTCCGCTATCATGACCATTTTTGAGGTTCCACTGAGCCTCTTCAACGGCACAGGAAGGCAAAAATACACCCACAGTACAATAAGCGAAATAGTTTCTGCAATTTTCAGCAAATATCTGGCCTGTCCATGGCCCTCCGGAAAGTGGGGGAACTTCGGGAGGGGGGCTCCAATGTTTTCGGTGGAAAATTAAAAGTGGGCGATAAATTTTGTCTAAAAATAGCAATATTTTCCATATTTTCATGCATTTTTACTATCGTGAATGTATTTACAAGCTAAAAAAGGATATCTTGGCATTATAAATAGTGGTAATTAATGTTTAAAAACAATATTTGCAAACAAAAAGCATAATTTTTCAGACATAAAAAATTTTTTGATTTAATTGAACATGGGGGTTTCGACCGAGTGGGTGGACGGACATGGGAGTAAATTGGGGATTTGGAAAGCCGGTGGTCTCCCAGCCCCCCCACCCCACTATGGGCAGGCCAGAATATTAGTGGCTTTTCCTACTAAATTTGAAAAACGTTGGGCTTACTTGCTAAGTGGGGGATGTCCAAGCTTGTCACAACTGCCAAATGTGTCTTTTTCTCAGCTAATTCCAAGATACCCGCGACAGTTTTACGGATTTTGATCTTGAGCCTTTTCGCAGACTGACGAAGGTTAAAGCCATGTGCTGATAAATTTTGAAAACAGCTCGCTTTTTGGTTATGCGGTAAATTTATAAGTCACAAGTTTGAAGAAAATTATAATTTTAAGAAAAGTTTCTTACGTTGTGTAGAGTTACATGTCAGATGTAAGTTTAAAACAATAAAACCTTTGTGTTTAGCCGGTTCAACAACACGATGTGGCCGTCACTCAAACCAAACAAACAAGTGGTTCGTTAGTTAAGTTAGTACGACCAGGTTTCTGTTCCGGTTCCGGTTACTCTCTACTAAATTACTCATTACTGGTTGATTTCATTATTTTAACAATGCATTGATAATGTTATTAAACCTACGAGAAGTTGCTGAGGTTAAAATTTAGGTATTTTGTCACCAAAAATAGTGAAATTTTGTCACCAAAAATGTGAAATTTTTCCATTCTTCCAATACGTAGGAAATTCGAATGTAGCTTTTTGGGTTGGTTCATGGGCGTAGCTAGGAAAAAGTTTCAGGTAGGGGGGTGGTCTGACTCAGGCCCTCTGTTTTTGCCCCGTAGGGCTGAATTTTAGATTTTTAAAGTGAAAGAAAGCAAGTCCAAGGCTAATCAGACAGGAAAAGTGCAGTCCAGCTGGGAAAGTATTTTAATAGGGAGACCGTTGGTAATTTTTCAAAAGATTCGAACCAAACAAAAACTCAAACTAAAGTCTGAAACTTGCAAACACATATGGCTATTATTGTATATTAGGCTCAGCAAGATGAAAATATGAAACTCAATCAAATTTACCCAGGTACACTGAAAGAATTGTTTGACTATAACCGTACTGATAGCACGGAAGCACGATGAAATCTAATGTATACAAGCAAACGTTAGGGCCAAAATCTAATAAACCGTATAAGATGTTTTGTCTGCGGATGCTTTATAGTGTAGCACGAAAATGTTTGCCAATGTTTGGTGTTAAACACAGAAACTGAAACCACATTACTATGTTATTTCAGGACAAATGGTCTGCAAAGACTGCTGAGTTGGATATTAGCCCAAAAATTGCAATGGACGCTTTCGAAAAAGTTATTCAATATTGCGAAGGAAAAAGGTAAGATATTGTTTTCATTCGGATTCTGTTTTATGATTTCTCTCACATCTCTGAAATCAGTTGTATTTTAAGTAAAACTGGAAAAACAACACTACCAAGCTGAAGTTAAGTGTTTCAGTAATGACAATGATGTAAAAAATTTTGTGAGTTTAGCTATTTTTAATCAAATATATAGGTGATGAGGGTCTATGGCATTCCTTTCTTTGCGTAGCGATATTCTTAATTTTGGGATGAGTAAGCTGATAAAACTATGACATGTGCTAGCTTCTGTAGCTGTGTACAGCAATCGTGAGATTCCCTTCATACTGGGAGGGGCTTCCTGTTCTCAAAACTGGCCATTGGCTTCCGATAAATAGGCTTTTGTAGCAAACGAAACTTGGTGGTACCCCACTTTATTCCGTGGAATGTAGGCCGAAAACCGACTACATCATCGTATGCGTAAAGTGTATGAGTGTGACCGAGTGTCATACTCTTCTACAAATTTTATTTATGAACTGTTGGTCGTACACACTACCTGATTAACAGTTAATTTCAATGTATATTTCATTATTATAGAAAAATATAAAGTACGGGGTAGTAGTTTCACTAGGGTCCAAAATTTTTCATTTTTAATGCGACAATGTTAGTAGTTAAAAGTGTATTTTTCCGCCACGGGTTTCATATTATAGTACATTATTCGCCATGACACCTTTCAGTACGTTATTCACCAGTTGCGCAATTTCGAGTAACCATCGAAAACTTAGCTAAAGCAAAAATTGAAATAGAGTCTTGTATTTTAATACCATGTGATAATAGCGATTAGCACAATAATCGAAGTGTAGAGTCTTGAAGCATGATCATCAAAATATCATTTTTAGCTATAACTTATTTGTGACGTCTCAGTGTTTGTTACTAGTCGCAGAGCATTTTTCACTGCTGTTGCGTGGCACCAGCAACCAAACTGTCTTAGCAAATAACGACCCCCTGCTCAGTAACAACAACTCTTATGTGGTGTTATCATGGTTATAGGATATTTTTTCTAGTAATGGTAATCACAGATGATAAATATATTCTCCATACAATATTCAATTAGTATTTTTATCATTACCTCCCATAACTTCATTGTTCAACATGAATCATAATCAGCATTATCCGTAGATTTGTTTTGATAAGCGTTGGCAGAAAGATGTTTATACTGAAAGGAAAATGTACTGTGGTAATCCGACCCATGAAGTGCTTACCAACCGATTTTATAACCAAGACTGTAGGCATTTGATTTGTTTACTAATCTCTAGTCTTGACTATTGGTGAGAAATGCTCAGACTATACAAACCATACAACCTTGCTTGCTGACAATAAAGGTACTAAACACTCGTCATTTAATTATCATTAATGACGTTCGCAAATCAAAAATATTTCAAAATTTCAACATGCGAGATTACGCTTAGTCTCAAGATAAATAAACTTCATCATGACCACATCAGAAAACAGGTAATTTACATCTTGATTAGAACGAAACGCTTATATTGATTGAAACAAAACGCATATTAAGATATTTAGCGGGTTATCACCGTGGGCATTTATCGTACAATATACTAAAATAATAAGACCTAAACCAAGTTACTAACTCTTCAGTGTGGCAAGTTATAGTGTTGGGTCGTGTTAAACATATTTAAAATTTATTGTTTTGGAAACACTCCTCAGCGCCTTTACTCAGTAAAGGGTGATGTGTTGAATGTAGATAACGTGCATGACAAACTTTTTGCAGCAAACTCAAGACAGATACATACACTGGTTCAGAAGAGTCGCTTCTGTACGAATGGTGCAATGTTCCTAATTAATAGATAAACGAATGCACAATGCTCCTTGTTTATAAATAAACGTTTTACAGTCTTTTTGCTCTCTAAGTATTGTAAGCGCTGATAGCCGTGTTAACTATCAGTAATTAAGCGGAGCGAAGCGAAGCGTTATTGTTTTCGTCAGTGGGGGAACATTCGGGACCGTCTGTCCGTCCGTTGAACTCCTCAATAACTACGGGCCGATTTAAAAAAAACTTTTTACTTTTTAGTTTTTACTTTTTTAGTTTGAAATGCCTAATATCGGACAGTGGTGCAAGACATATAGATTTTGTCAAAATTTGCTTTAGTTACTTAGTAATTGTTTAATTAGTTAAGCTTGCTAGCCTATTTTTAGCATTTTCAAACAAAAATTGCATATTTTTCAATGTATAATTAGTGTAAAGCTATTATTTTGGTGCATATAGTGCAAAAGTTCAACATCGACGAGGATTCGGGGACACACGCACTGAATTTCGTAGCGGGAACGACGCGACATTAAACGCCTAGGATAGGTCGTGGCGGCCACTGCGGCTATAAATTAACATAGCGTAAATTGTATTTGGCAACCCCAACGATGTAGCCAATTGAAACTTCCAACTGAGACCAGGATAGGAATAGCGGTATGGTTCCTTGGCCGCTGAGCAGGCGACGGAGCCAACCTTCTTGGGAACCTCAAAGGTAGCACCCAGGCAGTAACCGGAATTCCGGTTCCGGCGAAAATCGTGTTCCGGTTGCGGTTTCGGCAAAGGGCAAAAACAAAAACCATAATTCCGGTTTAAAAATTCTGCTTGAAATTTTCATATGTTTGCTTCATCTGTGGTCCAAACATATGTAACATGAATGAATACAATGGTCAAGTCCCAATACAACCAAACAAAGGAAAAGATTAACTCAGCAATTTGCCATGTGAAACGTAAGTAGGGCTTATTATTTCAGTAGAAATTTTTCATCGTAACCTGAAGGAATTTGTTAACAAAATTAAAGCCAGGTCAATGCTTGTAGCAGCTATTTTGCACATTCGGAAGTGTGCGGGGTATGTTTGAAATCGGTCCGACTCGGCAACAGAGTATGGAATACGTAGAAGTATTTAGCGTAAACTTGGCTAACATAAATTGCGTCAAGCAGCAGCCACTGCGCTTATAAACTTTGTAGATCAGTCTACATTGAAGTAAAGTAACGTTATCTGTGACGCAGCCAGAAACTGCTTTCTTGGCAATGAACTGTATTTATTGAAACTGTGCGAGCAGTATGATAATTTGTCATATTTACATCATTCCGATTAGAAAGTTATCATCATTATCATCTATCTGACACGGGCATAATTGGTTACCCAACGCTAACCTAAACAGTGTCTCTTAGCACTGATCAGAAGATTATCTTCTATTATTTTCTCTTAGAACCATATGAACCAATAATTTCAAGTTTCCTACAGAACAACAAATAACAAACGTATGTGTAGTAAAGGGAGGTGACTGCGGACAGAGCGAAAGTGTTTATTCTACGCTCCATACGTTGTAAGCGCATTGAGTTTGACGCAGTATACGCAAGTGTGTATAGTGGAAGGTATTTTTTTGCTCTGGGCGTCCAAAGACTGACATATTGATCGATAAATAAATATTAGCTTCCCCAGTCTGTTCGTTTCGGAAAGGCAATAATGTCATCGTAATACATTAAGTTTAATGTAAAAGTTATTTTTAATACATTTAAAATCCACTGTACCTTCATTTTCTTTTTCATCTATTTTACTGTATATATTATGTTTCGAAGGTTTTCCAGTTTAAATGGACGGTTCCGGTTATTCCCTGGTAGCACCATATAGGGGACGTGCACAATCAATCCGGTGGGATACGAACACGTCCCGTGAAGCGCTCCTGCGGCTTGGTAAGCTCCGTAGCTTCTTGGGTCTGACCGAGGGAGATGGTCCAGAATGAACACTTTAGGTTCGCTCTTCAGGTTACGATACCTGGGCACTGTGTTAGGAAGCGCGTGGTGCATCAGCGTCCAGAGTATTACACATGTTTTAAAGAGCCAAATATATATCCTAAAGACCTCCACAGGCAAAAATGAAACTATAATGGGAATATTTGCTCTGAAAAAAATTTAGTCACATAGAAGCAAAAGCTTGGAAAGTACTGGCTTAGCTGAAGCTTCGTATTTTATGTAACTATTAAACTAACCCATGGTGAAAGATGGATTAATCACTATGCACCCACAAATAGAAAACGGCCGTGGTTTTGTCGCGATTGTATTTTTACTGTCGTCGTACGTTTGTCGCAACCATATTTACCGTTACCGTGCATTTGTCGCGACCATAAACAGCGAGCATCCCTTGGTCGGGGACATATTTATAGCGAGTGTGCATTAGTAAACCAATCGAATCACGATACGCCCACAAACAGACAGCGACGTGGGTTTGTAACGACTGTATTTACTGTCTGCGTACGTTTGTCGCTATCATATTTACCGTGACTGTGCATTTGTCGCGTTCATGAACCGCGAGCATGCGCTGGTGGGCGCCATATTTACAGCGTGAGTGCAGTGGTCACAACAGTTTTTACAGCTCCCGTACAGTGGTTGCGGAAAGAATCAATCAGTGGTTTTACCATATTTAAACGTATGCAGTTGACGAACACAGTTGTCTGCAATCGATTCATTACGTTTCGGCCAAATGTAAAAAGCATACTGGAACCGAAATCCCGATAAAATTTTTGTTTAAGAAGTACTATATCAGTTTTGTTCTAAACATAGTGATAATTTGCTTTCGCCGCGTAACACATGAACATGTTAAATACATCTCGTAGGATTTTTTTCATTTAACCTTGCAGGAATTCTTACCCCTGTGTTACAAACCTATGCCAGTTGGATTCTTATGGCAGCTGTTTGACACGTCCAAAGCGCTACGTCTGCGGAAATTGAACTTATTAATACAAAGGTCCAGCACAGAGTACTAGCTCGAGTTTCATTGATCGGTCAAAAATCCGAATTTGTTCATTAATAAACCGAAAAATTATTATAACGTGGAACGTCAAGAAGCCCATTTTCAGAATATACTAGTGTTTGTTTCTAAGTAACAACAAGAATAGCGGACGCTACTATGCATTGGTTTGATTTAAATATCAATGTTGGCATTCAAAATATTTACCTACATGTTGCATTTGAGATGAAATCCAAGTGACATTCTCAAAAAACCAGCGTCCTAGTAAAATTTTTTTAGTTCTATTCAACTGATTCGTGATCATTAGATACAGGTTGGTAGGTATAGATATTGTTAAGAAAATAGACATACTTCCTCACCGAGCACCCGCAATAAGTTTGTGAAAAATGATAAATATTAATTTTGTATTTTTAAATTTTAATTTTTTAAAAGAATAGTTTGATTGAAAATATTTATTTGCAATTCTTTTTAATTTTTAAAGTAGTATGTTTGAATTTAGGTAGGTATTTATAAAATGTCTACCAACTATGAATGCTCTAAACCTGGACTGTCGAGCGCCATGGTATAGCGATGTCTTCTATATCTAAGGGCTGTCACCAGACCTGGTTACGTAATACATTTGAAATGATACCGTGGAATAATATTTACGTAATAAATATAAAATAATACCGAGAAATAAATTGAGTAGCAAGCATCTGTGATGCGAGCTACATCCACTATTCGAAGATAATGGTAGAGTGCTTGATGTCCGCACCTAAGTGTGAGCATCAAAAACCAAACTCCTAGGAGATGGGTAAACGTGTGGGCAAAGCCCGGTGTCACCAATCAAGTTGGCGAACGAACGTATAAGTAATCACTGTAAGGTGAAGACTGTTAATAATATTAGCAAATGAGATTAACTGGCAGAATAAGTACAGGCTAAGTTAAATTTTTAGTAGTTTAAATTATATTTTACATCAATAATAAAAAGTTTGGTTTTTCGTATGTTGTATAAAAATCTAAATTTTTGGTTATTTAGGCTACATGTAGATGTTAGAAACTAATATTTATAGGATTAAAAAACCGCTAAAAAGGGGTTAAATTATATTAGTAGCCCTAAAATTATACAGTTTAAGATTGTTGATATCTCAAAATTTTTAAAATGTTATGGAAAAGTCTTTGTGGGTATCCTATGTTTGTGAGTACTTAAAGTAAATTGTTATAGTCTTGTTGAAAGTTGAAAAATGTCATCTTAGTGCTTGCGTATTTGACAATTTGACTGTGTATGATTTCCCTGAAAATTGAAAGTGAGAGATTGCTACTGCAATGTGGGAAGTTGAAAAATTTCAAAATCTAAATAGTTTCTTTATTCGCGTAGTGTGGTCGATTTGGGATACCGATGTGTAGCTTTGGTTTATATCCAAAAAGTTTTAAAAGGGGACACGCATATCATTTTATTGCTGTTTTTGAAAATTACGTCTGGCAGCTGTTCTAAATGGTCAATAATCTCACTATATTTTAGGGTAGTATATAGGGTGGTGAAGTCATAAGTTTTAATATTATAGCATTTGCGAACCTTGCTAAGTTCTGTAACCGTCTTAACTATTCTTTTGTTACTGTCTATAATCCAAATGGGGTTAATGTCTGTATATTTACTTATTGCCGTACGATAACTAGCTGTATAGGATTGTATGTTGTAAAGCCTTTCCTAGAGTTGCAAGATAAAGTTTTGGCAGTGGCTTCGTTGCTACGAATGATATATCTGAATTGAATAGGATTTTTATGGAATTTAGGGACAATTTGAACAAAAGGTAGTCCCGTATTGTTGTTAACAGATAATAGTGATAGCTTTTCGGTGTTAGCTTCTTCTATACTCATGTTAGATTTTTCATATACATTGTTGTTATTAACAGTAAGATCCAGTTCTCTGAATACTTGTTCTAGATAATTTTTTTGCATATAAACGCATAATTCTGACCTGCTTTGTCAGTAATTTGTAATAATAAACTTGGATTTGAGTTTCTGAAGACATTCTAACATATTCTTATCTAGATTACTTTCCCGGATATTTTTAACTCCATTAAGTTTATTTCTAAAAAGTTTGATAAGTAAGTTACCCTATTCACATATGAGATTATATGGAATTTTGGTTATATTTTTCAGTTTGGTGCAATAATTAATTTGACTTGACTTTGAAAGCGTTCGCACCCGAAGGCGCATGCTCCTCCTCCTCGGCTATTGTCCGCGGCATGATCTTAGGTGTGGAGCCCTATTTGTCGCAGCTCTGAGCTGTTGACAGTTCGGGCAGACGCAGTATTTCGCCACGTAAGATCTGGTATGTGACTCATGTCTAGCCTTGTCTTCATTTTCACCCTCTTCCTGACCATTACATGTTCGACGGTGCCTTGCGAAGTTCGCTTTCGATACCGTGGTAAGACATCGCCCACACTTCAGCTTATTTGGGTCGTCACATTCATACTAATAATTAAGTACGTCTAATTTTAAAGAAGAACTAAAGTTGTCTGGTGAAAATTTGTCTATCAACTTAATATGGGCCCATTTCAAAGAGCTTTCATAGTTTAGAATTATGTATGGTATCTAAATTACCATTTATTATATGCCCGTAGTAGTTGCGTAAGCACCTACGTAAGCACTAGAACTGTAGTTGCAGGTGTAACTATGTAGGAGTTTGGGTTCTTCCACAGCTATTTGTCTATAGTTAAAAAAACGGGAGCCAATAGTAATGATGGCCACCGCTGGCTTGAAGAATTTAGTTTTTGGTCCAATTTAATATTTAAGCCAGATATTAAATGACTCGTCTGATTTGATGATGCTAGCTATGTATAGCTGATCATACACTTTATTGTTAAAGTTAATTGTAATATATTGTTTGTTGTTAGTTTTGGTGTTTAGTTCCTGCTTATTCATTTCTAAATATTTCTTTAGAGGGTCATTTAGGATGTCTAAATAGGGAGGTAGGACATTAACGTTAGGAGCGTTAAGGAATTGGTTAATATGTTTAAGTTGACTTTATTGGAATTAAAGACCGTTTTGAAAATAATTTTACATGTGTGACACATCTTGCTGATGTTTACTGTATTAATTGAATTTGTAGGGTTAATCGTGTGTTTGTTTCTAATTTGACGGCTTCGTTTTTCCCCCACGGTTTCGTTTTTTTTTATTTTGTAGAGTTTGTAGTTATACTTATTAAACGTATTAAAGAGTACTGATTTGTCTTCATCCAACTCTATATGTTCCGGGGTTATTTTAGGCCCTCCCAGATAGGGGTCAGCAAACGGAAAATTTTACTGACCCCTAAGGGGTCAGTAGCAAGGGGTGATGACCCCTTCAGGGGTCTGTAATTTTATAAAAATTAATACATTTTTCTTTCAGGTGTCCCAACATACCTCTGTGGCGCTGGTTTTTTTTCAGTTTTTGGCCATAATATATAGTATACATGCATATTTTAGGTTTGGTGACCAAATAATTGATCGTTTAGCCTACGATATGCGTGTATATGAGTTTTTCTAGTGACCCTTAAGGGGTCAATTTTTTGAAAAAAAACGTAAATTTTAAGGGGTCGTTTTGCGAAAAAGTAGGGGTCGTTGTCTAGGGGGGAGCTCGCCGGGAGGGGGAAGCCGATCCTTGAGGTCGCCCCCTTCCCCCCTCTAAAATAACCCCGGTATGTTTGTCGTTTAAACCGTAAGGAATTGTACGTAATTGCGAAATCCAGAGGTTTCTCTGGAACGTTTGTATGACGCGCTGTCGCCTCTGTCCTTCCTGTTGTCGTCTTTTTTCAATAATTTGTACATCCAGATGATTGGCATTACAGTGTCCATTATTAAAATGTTCACAATTGGATTTACTATATTCTTTGTTATTTTTCAAAATTGCATTTCTATGTTCTGTGAATCTATCCTTAAGGGATCCAGATGTTTCTCCAACGTATTGTATATTACAGCGATTACAAGTAATAAGATAAATAACATTTTTGGTATTACAGTTAATATTAATGGGTCATTTCACGAAACCATGTCATTTTAGTCGGGGGGAGGGCTACATCGGCACTTTTTGGCTCATACCATCAGTCTTTTGTAATTAAACTTAATGTCGCTGTGAGATGTAGTAATAGCATATCCGACGATCATAACGAGGTATGGTGGACCTCTGTACCCCAAACATAGCAGGAGCCAGTGGCCCTCAACCCGGGTTGGCCAAATGAAGCCAAAAACACATGTCCCAATATAAACGTTCGCCGCATCGCTAGCACGTGATACATATGTGTGTTTTTCATTTCACTGTGATCCATTGGTATTTGCTAATTTTTCCGGAAAAACTTGGGAGTAAGCATCGACACTGAAGCTGACGTCAAGCTTCCGAAAAATTTTTTCGTGACATGTAGCCCCCCCCGACCAAGGTCAAATCTGGCAGCTTTCAGACGCTGGTAAATAACGTCAAAGTGCACTAGCGTCAAAAATGCTATATAACGGTAATCGTAATCAGTACATGTGTTATTGAAAAAAGAATATCAGCGTCTGTCCATGTGTTATTTCATTATGAGGTCGAAGGTCATAAAATGCCAAAAATGGGGTATGCAAAATGTAGCACCCCGACCTGACCAAACTTAAATTTAAAAAAGCCAAATTTAGCATACAGTCTTACAATAGGCCGGATATAAACATAGTAAAGCCCACTAGAATCGACCCATCTATTAAAAATTTCTAATGAAAATGTGGGAAGTTGAAAAATTTCAAAATCTAAATAGTTTCTTTATTCGCGTAGTGTGGTCGATTTGGGATACCTATGTGTAGCTTTAGTATATGTCCAAAAAGTTTTAAAAGGGGACACGCATATCATTTTATTGCTGTTTTTGAAAATTACGTCTGGCAGCTGTTCTAAATGGTCAATAATCTCACTATGTTTTAGGGTAGTATATAGGGTGGTAAAGTCATAAGTTTTAATGTTATAGCATTTGCGAACCTTGCTAAGTTCTGTAATCGTCTTAACTATTCTTTTGTTACTGTCTATAATCCAAACGGGGTTAATGTCTGTATATTTACTTATTGGTGCACGATAGCTAGCTGCATAGGATTGTATGTTGTAAAGCCTTTCCTAGAGTTGCAAGATAAAGTTTTGGCAGTGGCTTCGTTGCTACGAATGATACATCTGAATTGAATAGGATTTTTATGGAATTTAGGGACAATTTGAACAAAAGGTAGTCCCGTATTGTTGTCAACAGATAATAGTGATAGCTTTTCGGTTAGTTTAAGTAGAAAACTGTTAGCTTCTTCTATACTCATGTTAGATTTTTCATATACATTGTTGTTATTAACAGTAAGATCCACTTCTCTGAATACTTGTTCTAGATAATTTTTTGCATATAAACGCATAATTCTGACTTGCTTTGTCAGTAATTTGTAATAATAAACTTGGATTTGAGTTTCTGAAGACATTCTAACATATTCTTATCTAGATTACTTTCCCGGATATTTTTAACTCCATTAAGTTTATTTCTAAAAAGTTTGATTAGTAAGTTACCCTATTCACATATGAGATTATATGGAATTTTGGTTATATTTTTCAGTTTGGTGCAATAATTAATTTGACTTGACTTTGAAAGCGTTCGCACCCGAAGGCGCATGCTCCTCCTCCTCGGCTATTGTCCGCGGCATGATCTTAGGTGTGGAGCCCTATTTGTCGCAGCTCTGAGCTGTTGACAGTTCGAACAGACGCAGTATTTCGCCACGTAAGATCTGGTATGTGACTCATGTCTAGCCTTGTCTTCATTTTCACCCTCTTCCTGACCATTACATGTTCGACGGTGCCTTGCGAAGTTAGCTTTCGATACCGTGGTAAGACATAGCCCACACTTCAGCTTATTTGGGTCGTCACATTCATACTAATAATTAAGTACGTCTAATTTTAAAGAAGAACTAAAGTTGTCTGGTGAAAATTTGTCTATCAGCTTAATATGGGTCCATTTCAATGAGCTTTCATAGTTTAGAATTATGTATGGTATCTAAATTACCATTTATTATATGCCCGTAGTAGTTGCGTAAGCACCTACGTAACCACTAGAACTGTAGTTGCAGGTGTAACTATGTAGGAGTTTGGGTTCTTCCACAGCTATTTGTCTATAGTTAAAAAAACGGGAGCCAATAGTAATGATGGCCACCGCTGGCTTGAAGAATTTAGTTTTTGGTCCAATTTAATATTTAAGCCAGATATTAAATGACTCGTCTGATTTGATGATGCTAGCTATGTATAGCTGATCATACACTTTATTGTTAAAGTTAATTGTAATATATTGTTTGTTGTTAGTTTTGGTGTTTAGTTCCTGCTTATTCATTTCTAAATATTTCTTTAGAGGGTCATTTAGGATGTCTAAATAGGGAGGTAGGACATTAACGTTAGGAGCGTTGAGGAATTGGTTAATATGTTTAAGTTGACTTTATTGGAATTAAAGACCGTTTTGAAAATAATTTTACATGTGTGACACATCTTGCTGATGTTTACTGTATTAATTGAATTTGTAGGGTTAATCGTGTGTTTGTTTCTAATTTGACGGCTTCGTTTTTTCCCCACGGTTTCGTTTTTTTTATTTTGTAGAGTTTGTAGTTATACTTATTAAACGTATTAAAGAGTACTGATTTGTCTTCATCCAACTCTATATGTTCCGGGGTTATTTTAGGCCCTCCCAGATAGGGGTCAGCAAACGGAAAATTTTACTGACCCCTAAGAGGTCAGTAGCAAGGGGTGATGACCCCTTCAGGGGTCTGTAATTTTATATAAATTAATACATTTTTTCTTTCAGAGATCCCAACATACCTCTGTGGCGCTGGTTTTTTTTCAGTTTTTGGCCATAATATATAGTATACATGCATATTTTAGGTTTGGTGACCAAATAATTGATCGTTTAGCCTACGATATGCGTGTATATGAGTTTTTCTAGTGACCCTTAAGGGGTCAATTTTTTGAAAAAAAACGTAAATTTTAAGGGGTCGTTTTCCGAAAAAGTAGGGGTTGTTGTCGAGGGGGGAGCTCGCCGGGAGGGGGAAGCCGATCCTTGAGGTCGCCCCCCTTCCCCCCTCTAAAATAAACCCGGTATGTTTGTCGTTTAAACCGTATGGAATTGTTGTACGTAATTGCGAAATCCAGAGGTTTCTCTGGAACGTTTGTATGACGCGTTGTCGCCTCTGTCCTTCCTGTTGTCGTCTTTTTTCAATAATTTGTACATCCAGATGATTGGCATTACAGTGTCCATTATTAAAATGTTCACAATTGGATTTACTATATTCTTTGTTATTTTTTAAAATTGCATTTCTATGTTCTGTGAATCTATCCTTAAGGGATCCAGATGTTTCTCCAACGTATTGTATATTACAGTGATTACAAGTAATAAGATAAATAACATTTTTGGTATTACAGTTAATATTAATGGGTCATTTCACGAAACCATGTCATTTTAGTCGGGGGGGCTACATCAGCACTTTTTGGCTCATACCACCAGTCTTTTGTAATTAAATTTAATGTCGCTGTGAGATGTAGTAATAGCATATCCGACGATCATAACGAGGTATGGTGGACCTCTGTACCCCAAACATAGCAGGAGCCAGTGGCCCTCAACCCGGGTTGGCCAAATGAAGCTAAAAACACATGTCCCAATATAAACGTTCGCCGCATCGCTAGCACGTGATACATATGTGTGTTTTTCATTTCAGTGTGATCCATTGGTATTTGCTAATTTTTCCGGAAAAACTTGGGAGTAAGCATCGACACTGAAGCTGACGTCAAGCTTCCGAAAATTTTTTTCGTGACATGTAGCCCCCCCCGACCAAGGTCAAATCTGGCAGCTTTCAGACGCTGGTAAATAACGTCAAAGTGCACTAGCGTCAAAAATGCTATATAACGGTAATCGTAATCAGTACATGTGTTATTGAAAAAAGAATATCAGCGTCTGTCCATGTGTTATTTCATTATGAGGTCGAAGGTCATAAAATGCCAAAAATGGGGTATGCAAAATGTAGCACCCCGACCTGACCAAACTTAAATTTAAAAAAGCCAAATTTAGCATACAGTCTTACAATAGGCCGGATATAAACATAGTAAAGCCCACTAGAATCGACCCATCTATTAAAAATTTCTAATGAAAATGTGGGAAGTTGAAAAATTTCAAAATCTAAAAAATAGTTTCTTTTATTCGCGTGCAGTGTGGTGGATTTGGGATACCTATGTGTCAGCTTTTAGTATATGTCCAAAAAGTTTTAAAAGGGGACACGCATATCATTTATTTGCTGTTTTTGAAAATTACGTCTGGCAGCTGTTCTAA
>JASANE010006912.1:0-47488 GCA_030248225.1 Trileptium ribeirensis
TTTAATGTATGGAAGTGTTACCCACCGGTGGGTAACAATTGACGAGTTCTGAAGCGCTAAAGTTGTACATGAAAATCAGCTCTCGTTACCCACTCATGGGTAACTTTGGCAATCAGCTTCAACACTATGCCGACGCAAACACTAGCATTCAAACATTTTAATGAAAAAGGCTAAGAATTTTTATTGTACGTTGCAGACAACAGCAATTACTTGTGGTCAAATGGCATACGTAATTTACTAAAATGCCCAGAGCAACATCAAAGTATGAATGAATAACGTGAACACAATTAAGCGTTCTGAAAATCACAACCTAAACTACTGTGAGAATTACGAGCGTTTCATCCCCGCCAGTATAAATCTTGGTACTTTTCCACCAACGCATTGACCAACCGCTGAATTTTGTGAAGCTTGTCCTGCGTTGACTGTACATCATCGTGGAGATATGGAAGAACTTGAGAAGCTTCTCAAACCGGACACGTGGGATAACACTTGGCAAAATGGATGGGCGATATAAAATTTTTTTTGACCAGTAATCGCGAATTGTTGGAAGTTGAACTAATCCCATGTACGTCACGCAGCCGATAAGCTTGTAAATTTCTACTGCATTTGTTTTTCGCCAAGTTTTATTGAATTTCTTTTGTTGTACTGGTTCAAGTTGTAAGCGATAGTTTTCGGCATAAACATTCGTTGCTTCAGCAATCAAATTTGCAACACGGTAATCAACTAGAGCCTTATAGCGATATGTCGGCAATATTTTGTTGTTGGCTCCTGAACCAGGAATTTCAGCTAGTATTCCGGACTTTCCTTCAAATCGAAGCCGTTTAGAAACCTCTATGTCCACCCAAACATCACCGGATGTGAAAACTTCCGCTTCATTTTGTTCGAACTGTGCTTCATCATTATTGTCGTCATTATCCGAATAAGATTCGGTGACGGAGTCGTCATCTGAAGATTCATTACTTGATTTATCACTGTCTACATAATCATCACTAGACTCAGCTTCCGAATCTTGAACGCCGCGAAATACATTAGAAGTAACAGCCCTCGATATGGGTTCAATACTGTCACTTCCGGAAGATTCGTGCTCACTATCCGTGAGTCCACAAATTATGGACAACTGATTTGCAAACCGTTGTTGCGTGCTACAAATTATGAATTGCTAAGGTATATATCTATATCTGAAAATAGCAAATGTGCAAATTAGATTTACAATGTGCCAAGACATACAAGGCTGCAAGAAGCTGAGACCGTGATCATTTCGTAAAAAATAAGTAATAAATAATCTATACAGGAGTTTTTGGTGCGACTACAATGGTCAATACGCCTGACTCTCCTTAGCAGTATGTTATTCAGGATCCTGAGCCTGCAATACTGTTAGACATTGTTACCCACCGGTGGTTAACAGGATAGTGGGTAACCGTGGGTAACATTGGCAGGGAGGTTCCTAAAACACCATTGAAATTTGTGGACAATTGTTATTCACCGGTGGGTAACAGCTTGTTTTCACTATTTTTAGATTCAGTACAGCGAAATTCGTATGGAAGATCAGTGGTATTTGGCAACAAAGCTGGGGAGGACCCAAACGCCCTATTGTCCAGAGGGTTATCACCTCAAATTAGCTATTGTCGTGAACGTGTTAAGAGATCATAGCATGTCCGAGGGCTATAAAATATGATGGCGTGCTAAATTGAAATTTTCATGTGATACACTATAGGGTCACGTTACTGGGAGTTCACGTCACCGCTTATATGTACGTAGCGGGTATCCTGCGAGGTACCCATATAAATTTGCTGTATAAATACTATGATGTTTTGAAATGTAATAAACTGTGGTTAACCTAATAAAGTGTTAGTGTCGATTTCATGCATAGCGATACGTTTTACTAGTATTGGCCTAGTAAGCTTCCTAAAGCTGGGTCGAAAACAACCTCTCAGGATTCACATCTATCTCATCAGGCCTGAGCTATCACTAGGCCCGGTGCAATTTATCTAAATTGGCTAGGAACTTTCGCGAACCATTTAGGCATCGCCGCAGCGGTGAACGGCAGGACCATCGTCTAGCTCCGCTTCGAAATTCATAGGTAGGCTTGTTTAGCAGTTGCTGCCTGGCTTAAGTAAAATTTTATTCATACAAGATCAGGGCCCTGGGATCAGACTCCGGCGGTCTCTCTAGTTAAAATGTCATAAGGAAATCCCTTACTGAACTAATCACTATAGTCAGATAGAGGCTCACATCGTAACAGATCAAAACCTGAGAACTCACCAGTCATCAAGGATCCAAGATTTGGATAGAATGGGGGAAACGCGGGTCAGCCTTATTACCTGTGAGCAGGCTTAAGGTTATGACCCTCCCTTAGGGGGACCTCTACTACCACTAGATACGAGGGCCAATATCGGGGCCAGGCCCAACACCTGGTTAACCCGCCGGCAGCCTGCTAAGCTAAGCGGTTCCCTTAGGTCCAGCAAATCACCAGGGAGTCGTGGAAGTCCGGCACCACATCGAAAAAATGGTGGTCAGCTGGGAAGTCCCCTTAGGGCCAGAACTGGTCCTAGTACATGTTACCTTCACTAAGGCTAGGGTTTTATTATACAAAATAATTTATATTCGGGGGTGTAATTTCAATTCACGCTGGCCATGCTTGTTTTTGTGTATTATATATCTCGTGCATACTTAGCATATTTCTATTTTGTAGTTCCGTGCTTATGCGAAGCTCCGACCCCAAACAGCTACTATAATACACTAATGATACGATTTAAACACAATTCTGGCCACCAATTACTCGAGCTGTCTAGTAGCTGAGGTGCGCGAGGTCGTGGTCTAGCGTACTAATGAAGCGGTGATAGGTTTCTTAGTATTGCTTGCTCCGGGACTAATGTCTGTAGTTTCAGTCAGCTCTATGAATCGAGTTTTAGGATCTAGTATGGTCTCGCCAATAGACGCCAACGACAGCCAATTAATTACAATGGTTTATTCACTAACGTAACAAAGTGCCAATCTGCTCTTATACCGACAACGTCTAATTAGCAACACTTACGCATACACACAGTACTTCTACTGGTACGTATACCAATAAATGGCCGACTACGATACGCTAAAAGAGTTTTGAATTCAAGCTAAAGCGCTTCGCCACTCTGTGACATTTGTATTTATGATATATTGTCTATAGCCCACTGTTGATACACGTAAATATGACGACAAGTAAGAAATTATATACGAAAGTCCAAGTCTGGTCGAAAACGCGCTTTCGCCTCGGTTGCGAATTCAGCCCTGTCTAGTGTAACAGCCCGATTTTTATGCTGAATTTTAAATAGTCAAAATCATGCCAAAAGGGCGTCAAATTCAGTGGATGAAGGGCGATCGGATAACGGGGGAGCGTGATCCAGGGATTTGTTGATGTATTATTCATAATCTTGCCAAATAAAATAAACATCATATTGTTGTGTTGTAATTGTGTAATCACGCTCCACCAGCCCGAGGTGCGCGGGGTGATTTCGCACCAACATTGAATCAAAATCCTATTGTGGAGGTATCCGATCGGTCCCTGGACTGCTAAAAACATTATGCATAATATGGATGTATAATTGTATAATTGATTTGTATACGATACAGATGCGTAGTCGGATCGGCCCGGGACAAGGGGAAAGACTTCACGTTTCATCACAATCGGACTTAACAATTTTGCTAATTAGGTGCCCCAGGGTCGGTTCCGGTGCGCATCCGTGAACGATAACGAATATGTATAATTGTTATTTGATAAAATCATGTATACTGTGTTTGTGTCCGGGTGTCAGGATGGGACGGAGTGTCGTACAAAATCCCCTGCGACAAAATACAATTTGGGTTTTTTACAATGGTCTGGGGCTCGCGAGTTCATCCTGACACGCCGGCGGAAAATGACAAGTATTTTGTATGGTGCGGGACAAATTGAATACATGAAACAAGAGATAAAAGTGACCTAAAGCGACAAAAGTTTCATTTTTCAGGGGGTGTAAGAATTTTGGAATTTTGGGGGTTTTTAAAGATTTCAAGCAAAAGGGGGGACATTAAATTATAAGGCAAATTATTAGGGATCCATAAGGCTTCAGAATTTCTCAATCGGGTCAACTTAACCCCAACCCGTAAGTACTTATGGACCCCCAATCTAGCGTTTAAACTCTCAAATTTTAGGGCCCTAAATCACTACGTCTCAAACCAAAACTCCCCGATTTTTGGAGCCCCGTACCTCAATTGTGCCCTACACTAACCATTTCACTGAAAACCGGGGCCACCCGTCCCAACGGATCTCCACAGGATTCCCCTAACTCAGTTGGAACCCAAAATTTTCCTATAGTGCACGCATTCAACTGCCTCCAACGGGCCTCCTAGGGGAAAAACATCAAAGGCGACCAGCCAGGGCATGGATATGATTCAGCCCCCGGCCGCCTACTCCTTTGTGTTCCTAAAAATAAACAAAAATCCACCAAAGTCATAATTTAGAACAGGCGCCTGAAGCGCTGTCATATATTGCCAAAGTTATAAGCCTCGGGCCGACCAGCGCGAGATTTTGTTGTTTACGTGGCCGCCCGCATATAGTCGCCAAGGGCTCGCATCTTTACCAATGAACCAAGGGGCTAATGTTGTTATTGTCGTTATTTAGCTTTGTTATTGCCGGCTCCTAGTTTGTGTGTTGTACAGCTTGCTGGTAAGGTATTTGTTTTATATGTATAAAATATATTTGAGTGTCGCGCTTAATTTTAAAATTTCGAATTTGGAAAAGGAAGGAGACCAAACAAAGGGGGTTTAAGCTAGGTATAAAAGAGACTGCCCAATTCCCCGATTGGGACCAGTCGCTGTTTTTGTTTTAAGTTTGGCGGTTGTCGTCATCTTCAAAATTTTATGTGCTCTAGGTTTTCTTTTCCTTTTCACCAGGGGTGGTTTCTCGCAGTGCCCCCACGGTGGAGAGCTTTCCCTGGTTCTCGATTCTTTTCGATCATGTAAAGTGCCGTCCTTTGCGGACGTTGGAGCGTCGGAAGGATGCTCCGCGCGCCCGTAAAGGCCGGGCCCCGTCAAAATTCTCTAGACTAGGCCAAATTGTTCAAAAATTTATGTTCACGCTCATATCGACTGGTTCGCCGCTCCTCGGACGTTTTTCCTGTTTACAGGCCGAGGAGTGATTGAAATTCCTATTCCGAAACAACTGATGTGGAGAAAAATTTATTACTCTAAGGCAAATAGGAGTGATCAAAATTTTATCCTATAAGGCGAATGTCAGGGAGCAAAATTTTCAGGAATAAATTTCTAGGAGTGCCGAGGCAGTCGCGATCATCGTCGCGGCTTTGGATGTTCCCAAGCGACACCGCGCGGGTTATCTGTAAATTTCGGGTTGCGTTTATTTTCAAGTAACAGGGGAGGAACCCAGGCACCCCAAGTCGTGCAAGTATAGTAGTGCGTCTCAACCGATCAGGATCGCCGCCTTTTTATTTTCGCTGGCGCGAGCACCTAGTAACTCTCCGCTTAACTTGTTGGGCCTGCTACCTCGTTGCACCCCGCTTAGTACGAGTGTATACCTGAACTATTAGGAACTTCCCCTGTCGTAACCCTTCGCCACTAACCATCGCATCGACTAGCTTGTTTCATGGTATAGCGCACCCAAGCGTTAGGGTCCGCCACCCTCGCACCTGCACCTACCACGAATTTCCGATAATCGTTAGGGCCCAAGCCTAGGTACTCACGGGACCGGGGCCCTCGCCTCAGTGCCCTAGTGCTATTATAAGTAACAAAATTCTGTGAGTCTGTCCCAGCGAGGCCACCTTTAGGACGCCAGGCGGCGCTATATTGGTTTTTGGACAGGTCGTGCATTTATCTAGGATCAAAATGGTAGACTAGTGCAAGGAGGCACACTCACAAGTAGGCCATTGGTAGAGGCGCGACGGCGCATTAAGCCTATCCTTAGGATAGGACATTACGTTGCCTTAGGACAAAACAAGGGAATCTTACTAAGGCTATACTACGATCAGAGAACCGCGCTTAGGGGGTTAAGTGGAGAATGAGGGAAAGGCGAGTCAGCCTTATTACCTGTGAGCAGGCTTAAGGGTTGACTCTCCCTCAGGGGGACCTTCATACCATTAGACGCTTGGGCCAATATAGGGGCCAGGCCGAACACCCTGGTTAACCCACCAACAGCCTGCTAAGCTAAGAGGTTCCCTTAGGTCATCGTATAGATCACCGGGGAGTCGTGGAAGCCGGGGTTGTCCGGGCACCACCCCGAGGAAAATGGTGGTGCAGCGCTAGTACATAGTACTTTTCAGTACGGTAATAGATACCCAAGTATTTTACTTGACGTGATGAGACAACGCTGTAGCTTCTACGATGTGATACAACCATTTTCGAATGTTGCTAAGACTTTTAACTACCGATTAGCTACCTCCGAATAGGTACTACTATCGACGTACATCACCGGGACACTACCTTAAACGTAGACCCTCGTATAATATTCACGACTTATATGCATACAGAAAATGTATTAAATAGTAAGGCAAAATCGAGACGACTAACTAAGATACGTTGTTTAGCTAATAAACGTTAACCCAACGCATTTAAATGAAACATATTCCTAATACAAACGAGCAAGAAAAGAAAAAAACGAGTTTTGCACCAAAACACTCTCTGATTGATTAATTACTGCACCACTACCCATGCTAAAGAAAATTAAAACACTTTACAGAACGATTAAAGCCACTATATAACAACACCCATGTACTATGCACTAGGACCAGTTCTGGCCCTAAGGGATCCCAGCTGCACCACCATTTTTCTCGGTGTGGTGCCCGGACAACCCCGGCTTCTACGACTCCCCGGTGATCTATGCGATGACCTAAGGGAACCGCTTAGCTTAGCAGGCTGCCGGCGGGTTAACCAGGGTATTCGGCCTGGCCCCTATGCTGGCCCACGTATCTAGTGGCACGAAGGTCCCCCTGAGGGAGAGTCAACCCCTAAGCCTGCTCACAGGTAATAAGGCTGACTCGCCTTTCCCTCAATCCTACTTGAATCCTTGATCTTAATTGGTGGTGAATTTTCTTATTTTGATCCGAGGCTATTACCGATTTCTTAATAGGTAAAGCCTGATTTGATCTGCGGGACTACCTAGAGACTATCTTGTCTGTAACTCCGATTCTCATTTTTCGGACAGTGAACTCTGAGTGATCACTTCTATTCGGTAGGGGGATGCCCACCTATCCTATAATAATTCCTATCCTATAACAATCTAATAATTCGTATCGTTGAGGCAAGCATTTCACACTCTGACACTTTATTAGCATACAACAACGTTACAGTGATTATAACATCGTGGCACAAATATCTGTACACTAGAAAAGGGTACCCCTCAGTGTACCATATATATACATATGCTCTTGCTGATGTGAATTTCTTTGGTGGTGGCCCTTCGACGGGAAGTATGAAAATTTACTTCGGTGCCCCTATAAATTTTGTGTTCTCTGGGTCTTACGGCGTTCGCTCACTAGCATACCTAAACTCATTTAGACTACGCTTTGAAAATACCCTAGTCCATTAATTATTCGACGCACTCTTTTTGTCTGGTTCTCTCTCGGTGTCCCGAGTCGTTTCACGAGAGGGTCGATCCACTGAGTCCGGATGTCAGCTGCGGATCTCCGGCATCACTAGGTTCTAATTGAAAGATAAGCCTGTGCCAGGGTCAGGTAAAAACATAGGCCTTTGTCAAAAGAGGAAGGCGCTGCCGCGCCTCCCGAGTTTGGTGTGCCTTGCAAAACCTTTCGAATTGATGAAACGACATCAAAACATGGCACTATACCGAAACAAACCGTGTCTAAACGGTTTATGGGTTTGCGCCTATAAATTTCCTTCACAGAAAAGGTTGGGGAGACAATTGATTCGTGTCCTTCTCAGGGCCGTCGCTCGACTAACGGGCGCGAGCAGAAGAATTTACTTAAAATTTGACTCAGTAGTGCGTTGCAGCTGACTCGGTCTCATTTCCTGATTTGTGATGCTCTCCTCCAAATGCCTTTGATTTAAACGGAGGTCCGCAGTCATTTGCAAGCGTGAATAGGGCGCGTGCTGCCGCGCCCTCAACGAATTGCCTAGTAGTTTGAGAAGCAAAAGAAAGCGGTGATGATTTAGGTTCGAAAACTCTTCGGATGCCCCTGTATGGTTAGAATAGTAGATTTGCAAAACCGTGAGAAGTGGGGGAAACAATGCACGAAAGGTCCTGATACGTCACTCCCTATGGAGCAGCCGCATCGACCCATCGATGGTTGTTCCATTGTAAAAATGCGTGACGGAGTGCTCTACCGTGTCTAAACGGCCTGAGACCCGTCTGGATTTTTTTGGGTTAGCTGACTAAAATTTGTATTCGGAGCGAAACGAATCTCAGAGTAGAAGCTCGAATTTCGGGGCTAGCGTCAGGGGTTCCGTTCTTAATTTCCTTTGGGACGCTCCACGCGTACTGCGTCCGTTCCGAGCGGACCGCTCGCTCTGCTTACCCAACAACTGGGTCTTTAAGGCGTGTGACCTGGGGTTGTTCTTGTAGATTTTCCTATGACTTAGACTCGACTCAAGCTACGACTTCGAAAGCGAGCGCGGATGGAGCACGAGTCGAAAGAGGCTCCATTTTCTCTTGAAGGTCATTGAAAAATTTAGAATAGTTTTACAGCGCCAATTTGCGGTGGGGTTGTAAGTTGGTTGATGCAAAGTATTACAGTCTTCTACCGTGTCTAAACGTCCTGGAAGGCTGGTTTTGAAACGACTTAATGGTGGAATCGTTAGACGAAATGCTCAGGGTCCAAATGCTCGTATTTTGATGGGGGAGCCTAGCGCTAACTTGTACTTATGCTCAATTCTTATCTGCCTTAGCGGCTGCCTCCAGGTCAACACGCTACTAAATTTTATTCCTAAGAACACCTTGCTTCCACGCCTTACCCCTCCCGTGTCCCTGTGTCCTTCGCCCTTCCCCGTGTGTGTTCCTTATTTTTTTACTCCTTCACATCACTAAAATTTCGCCCCCGGGTCTAAAATAAAATAGGGACCCGGCGAGCGGAGAACCAGTCGAGCGTTTGCGATTTGCGAGCGATTTTGGCGTGCAATTTCCTCAATTTTGTCGGGCTGCACTTACAGGTGCGCGGGGCATCCGTGGACGCACCAACACCCGCAAGGGCAGCCCCTGCTCGTGAAATTTTAAAGCCTTGAAGAGCACCAGGAGAACCTCTACCCAGTGAGGACCTCCTGGGCAAAACTCAAAAGCCCAAAAGAATACCAAGACTCGAACAAAAACAATTAAACAATTAAACAAAATGCTCGGGCGACAACCGCCACGAGCGACGAAAACTGCCGACTCTGCGGCTGTTGCTCTCGACTGGTCCCAATGCTGCATTGGGTCTTTCCATTTTATACTCGAGCTACCCCCCCTCTTTTTTTCTGCTTTAGCCCTTTGGCGTGCCGACTCTGCACTTCTATCGAGCCCTACAATTTTGAAAAACAATCTATAAACGACTCTAAAAGTTCTTAAGCCCTAACAGGCAAACAGTGCAATAAAACAAAAAACAACAATATAACGATGACTTTGAGCGGCTGGTCGCTGCTGGACAGTTAAAAGCAACAACGGCGACAACAAGAAATTTAGCTGCAATATGGCCGACGGCTGCCAAACAAGAAAAACCTCGCGCTGGCCGGCGCGACAAATTTAAAATGGACAACTATACGAGCGCTCAGAGCGCCGAAATTTAACCAGGATGCGCACGTATTTTAGGTGATTGCGGATTAACGGAGAATAGTAGGCGGCCGGGGGCACAACCAGGTTCATGCCCTGGCTGGTCGCCTACTGGTAAAAATAAAATTTTAAGTGTTGGGCCAATAGGTGGCCTGTTAGAGGCCTTTTTGTGAGCTAAAAGCGGGGAAATTTGGTGTCCCGGGAGGGTTATTAAGGTCCTGCTCGGACCGGTTAAGTTAGGTGCCCCCGGTTTTCAGTGGAACTGTTAGGGTAAGACCCCGTGGAGATGTAGAGATCGAAAAATTGGGGAGTTTTGGTTATTTCTGTGGAGATAGGAGGCCTTGAAAATTGGGTGTTTAAACGCCTACTTAGGGGTCCCTAAGTACTTACCGGTGAGGACCAAGTTGGCCCGAACACAAAATTTTGAAGCCTTAGGGAGCCCTCTTGGTAGCGGTATAAGCCTACATGGCCTGAAGTGTCAGAAGATATAAAATTTTCGTTCTTCAGCAGGCCCTGGAAAAATGACTTTCTTATAGGTTTGATCGCTTTCCTTTCCGGACATTTTACCACCCTCTTTTATCATACAAAGTAGAATAAATTAAAGTGACATTTCTTTGTACACACATCCAAAAATTTTTACAAATGCACATATTATAATTGAATCCACCTCGGCTCGACCGGACACCTGCAATTTGGGTTCCTATTTTGTTATATCTCATGCGAAAATAATCATGCCCAAGAGTGCCAGGCAGATGGAGCGTGATGATACAACAAGCAAGATATGACTTTTATTTTATGACAACAATGAATGCACACACAATATAATACCGGAATCACGCTCCACCGGTATCCGATCGCCCATCCCGTTAGATATATCCCTTGTTTTGGCCTTACTTTATATGTTTCCCTACTTTGGATACCCTATTAAAAATCCCTAAGAATCTCGCGCTGTTACATCTCTTAAATATTTTTTGGATTTTATAGACTCGTTACTTATGGTAGAAAGTTTGATTTGTTGAAGTACGAGAAAGAAAGTGAAAATTTTGCATGATTGATCTCATGTGATGTACAGCCCTTGGTGTAAATTAAGTAAAGCTAATGTGCAATTTGAAAAATTGGCCCGTTTGGGCATGAAATTTGACAAAATTGGCCCGTTTGGGCCTGAAGTTACACTAAATTTCGAGAAATTTTCCAAAAAATTCCAAAAATTTGTTAGAAATTTTGCTAAAACGAGGGTAGAAGGACGTTCAACTTGTTTGGTTATCACCAAAAACGCGTCCCTTCTCCCTTATTATTCGGCATTTTTGGAAGTTTTCCCTTATGGTTTATAATATTTGAATTGAAGTTTTATTCCTGTTTTGTTGTAGTGTTTCAAAAATGTGTCTTGCTTGTCCTATTTAAAATTTTTCCTACGTTCTAAACGTTATCTATATTTTTGCAGTATTATTACAACAGTAACAAGATATATAATATATACATGATAGACATAGTATGCTTCTTAGCACGTACCTCCGAGATTTATTTGGTTCGCCACAGGAACGGACCCGGCTGCCGGTTATGCCCAGACCCAGGGGTTTCTTTAGGCAATTTTCAAGTAGTTAGCTGGAAATCGGATTACCCATTTGGTTTATTTCAACTTGGTTAGAAAACTTTGGTGTTTTGAACTTTGGATATCCCATCTAAATTCGCTAACTGTAGTTGGTATATTTTGGCTTAATAAGATTGCATTTATTATTCCGATTGTGCTCATTCGCATGCAACGCTCGTGACTAGTACCTTAAGCTATTTCCCTCATTGCATTTCGGTGTCGTTACTCAGATCCATACTCGCGCTCTTTGCTTATGACTACTCTTTCCAATGCACTGCCTACTAGCTCGTACTAATTGATCTTATTTCCTTTCATGTTCTCATTTCCTCCCTGCTCACGTTAGCCGCTAATGCTACGCTTTCATGTTCACAATCGTTCAGGGCGCCAAGCGTTTTAATTACGCGTCGCGAACCAAATGGCTTACCCACTCGCGCATATTACGGCGGCAGTAGTTGGATACCATTGGTTCGCGGAACTGCGGTCGCTCGCTCCACTCCATGTGCGGTTCGTCTCGCTCCCATGCATCGCGTGTGTTGAATGCGACGGGCCACGTCGGAATGTACACATTATGGAGTGTAATGTAGCGCTGGCGGTGGTTGACTAAGATTTTCTTTAGCTCGGCCGTCCAGGACGCTGCGTCCTGATTGGTAGCAACCCAACGCGGTATAGGTGGCGTCATGATGATGGTGGTTGTTGGCGCTACCCGCTTCGATAAAACCACAAAATGACGCTTTACTTTTTTAAATGCCGCGTTCGGGTTTGTCGTATGGAGCTGCTCCAGAGGCGCTTTTCGGTATATATAATTGTAGCCGCCTAGCAGGATGATGCACTTCAGCTGCGGCGTGACTATGGCGTTGGCGGCCTGGACAGGCCGGGCAAGATGAGCGTCTGGCCATCCATTGACCAACCACTTATTGTCCTCGGCCATTTCCAACAAGGGTAGGGCCAACGCGTCTCCCAAAATGGCTGTCTGGGGCCACCGCACGTTGCCTGTGGCGCGGAACTCGCGCACCTCTTCGAGCAGGCGTCCCATAATATTATGGCAGCGTCCGGGCGCCTCCTTATTCTGCAGCTGCTGACTGGAGCGTCCGACACCCCAGAAAGAGTCCGTTGATGCTTCGAGTAGTTGTCGAGTTTCGGTAAGTTGGAGCACATGCGCGTACTCCGGGATGGCGAATTTCTTGAGCAGTATTGGGCGCATGATGTGCTCCAACAGCGGTTTAAGGCGAGCGCTAGTGACGTAGTCGATTAGTTCATCCTTTAGCACTCGCGGCCGGGATTTGATCTGCAGGGGTGTGTCGGTGGATGCGATGAGTTCTCGAGCGGCGTCGTGGTGCTCCAGAAGTGCCAGCACCTGGACGTGGTAATGCCGCTCTACGGAGTTGGAAAGGACGCCATCGTTGCTGAACGGCACTGGCGTTTCGTGCATGTTCGACAGCTCTGGCCAATCCGTACCATGCGAGAGGAATGCGGCATATGGCTTATTCAGGTCCACTCGGTAGACCGGAATTGTAGGTAGCTGGAATAAGGCAGTTTCCGGCGGAGCGTACGGTCCGACCGCTGGCAATTGTCCGCCGGATTTTCTGCTTTGTGTTACGTCCACGTTGCTGGTGCTCATCTGTAAAGGGAATTTAAATAAGTATGCTTGTCGATTATTTAATCGTCGCAGCGCTTCATGTTACGTGTGCTCCTCTTACGAGAACTATGTATTCCTAGCCTCGTACGCCTGCTTTGGTTGCGTTTGGTCTGTATGGGAACTCGAGTTTCTATCATCTCCGGTTGATTTTAAAAATTTAGTTCCTTGCCTGCTCCCAACTTTCTAATCTGCCCTAATAATTCCTTGCCTATACCTGCCCCTCCCTCTCTTTACATACTCGACTCCTCAACATCAGCATATTCATAATATTCTTCTTTTGGCGGTGGTCGTTCCATGAGCCGCCGAATAATGTCTGCGCTTTGGAGGTGCTGTTCCACCCAAGCGGTTAATTCGTGGTGGAACGCCGGGGTCACGACGGGTTGATTCCAACGTCGACGATCCTCGCCCTGGTTAAACGGCCCGACCGCGTCCCAGGCTTCGGTCCCCATGAGCGACGCTGGTCACCGTGGCATAATCACGCTGCGGAGAGACTGGTGGCTAATGGTAAATTCCGTCTTACGCGTGCGGAATTGCCGGCCCCAGGTGTCGCCTGTGTAGTTGTTGGTGTCCCAGTGTGGAGGAGGCGAAGCGACGTAGATGGCGGCCTCCTCCCGAGCGCGCCGGTCCAATACTCCCAGGTGTCGTTTTATGCGCTTGAAGTAAGCACCCGGCGAGAATGCTTTCCGTGGTTCCAGCCACACATCGTCATAGCCGCCCAAGACGAAGATGCAGTCCGTCTGCGGCGTCAATAGTGCGTTGGCCCATTTCAGTAACTCGACCATCGTCAGCCCCGGATAGGCAAGGACGAGCCAGTTACGCTCGTCGGCCACTTCAAGTAGCGGCAGGGCCTGCTCGTCGCCGACAACGATGGTTCGTGGCCAGCGAACAAAGCCGTCACGATGGAACGCTCGGATTTCTTCGAGAAACCGGCCAGTGACGTTGTGGCATATTGTCCGGTAGTTGCTGCACTGGGCCGGGGTATTCCAGTGCTCCAAAAGTTGTCCCAGAAATCGTTGAGGAGTTGCCGGCTGCCGGTTTTCTCCAGCTCCTCAGCGTACTCGTCTATGCTGAACTTTGCCAGCAGGATTGGTCGCAGCAGGTGTGCTCGGTACGACATGTGCCAACGTCGAGCACTGTGCGGGAGTTGTCGCTGCAGGGCGATGCAGCGAAGTTGCAACTCGATTGGCGTGCTGTCGACCTCGCCCAATTCCTTGGCCTCGTCCTCGTACCGCAGTAACACCAGGACGCCGAGGTGGTAGTGCTCGGCGACGCTGGAGAGGCGCCGTCCGTCATGTTCGAAGCGGTCCTCCATGCGGTATTCGTTGGACAGGTGACTCCGCCGTTTGCTGTTGAGCGAGATGAATTCCCATCGTCCCTCCCGGTCCAGATGATATTGTGGCACCTGAGGAAATTTGTGCCCATCGATCGCCACTGGTACGTGCCGCACGCCCTTTGGGATCAGACGGGCATTGATGCTGTTCGTGCTGTGGGCTCGATGCATCTATAATGTACATATTGGGAATAAGTCTAAATGCAAAGGTGATCTTGTCTTCTAATAAAATTGTGTATATATTTTCCTGGACCCCTCTTCTAATCCCCCTTTTCTTATGGTTGTTTGTTTGCATGGTCAGAGGTACGTGCTAGCATGGGTAAATTAGTCCACTCTTAAGTCTGGGTCGTCTGAATCAGATTCTTCGTACGGTGGTGGTCGGGGTGTCCGTTGTCGCCAGGCTGCCGGATGTAGCTCCTGGCTTGAAGGATAGTGGGGAAATAAGGTTGATGGTTGAGTTTCGCCTAGGGAGCGTTCGCCTCTGCGAAATTGTTGGGGAGTCGAGATTGGTGCACTGGTCATTGAGGTGGTGACACTGGTGGACTGCGTGCGAGTAGTAGAGACTAGTCTGGTAGAGGTTCCAGCTGTTTCGCTAGTAGTCGTTGCCGGTTCTTGGAAAGTCACTCGTCTAGGCCTACATAGGACGTCTCCTACTTCCTCGTCCGATGCTGCGCCATATGGTCTAAAGACCCGGTCCCTAGCCTGGCGGTGAAGGAGATGTCTGGTAGGTGCTGTTGCCCGGGTGGTGCTGAGTCGTATTATTCCTCCGGACGTAGTAGGAGTAGTGGTAGTGGGGTGCACTAGTTCAGTGATAGTCACCGTGGACGGTCCCGGTTGTTCGGTGCTAGCAAACCGGATAGTTGAACTTCCTCGTGTCGATGTGACCTGTTTCCGTTGGGTGGCTCGTCCAACAAGGCCCTTTCCTCGCTCTTCCGGCGGGGCTCGTATGCGAGGAGGGGTACCCAGGGTCACTGGGCGACTGGTTCCTTGCTGGGGTGCTGGTGCTTCACTACTTGATCCGGCAAGTGTGAATTCGCTTAATGAGCCAGAAGTTCCCGGTTGTGTCCTAGAGTCGCTACTTGATGTTTCCTGTCCTGCCTGACCGAGCCGCTCGGTGGAAGATGGTTCCTGTGATGTTTAGCTTGTTAGTTCGTCGTCTGCTTCGGCTGCTCTCACGTCCACCGTAGTTCCTTCTCCAGAAGTTTCCGACAAATAACTGGACACTGGCGACCCCAAAAGTGGTTGAGTCATGGGCGCCTCGCGAAAAACATATTGGTGAGGAGCCATATGTGTGTCGGCCGCTGCTGGTGGAGCGCTATAGGGACGTATTGTTGTATAGTCCCCTACAGTTTGGGTGGCCATCTCCATTGGTACGCGTAGCCGTGATGCCATAATGTGTTCAGCCGGTCGTGACTGGAACAATGGGTGATCCTGAGCAGCGAGCATGATTGCGTAGCGCAGATCCCCTGAGGTGTATGGTCCGGGTACGACGATTCCCCCTGAAGCGCCTCGTGAGGTTGTAGACAGCGTAAGGTCCGCTGGGTAGAAATGTTGTCCTTCGAGTATTCCAACACCTACAGTCGGTACGCCGAATGGAACCTCCTCGCTGGTGGCCACTAGTCGTTCCATTGTGGTCACTGGTACGGTATGTCGTCCGTATTCCATCTGCGTGTCTCGGCTGCCAGGTTCTGGTATGTATGAAAAGGCCTCTCGGCTGGTAACATGTTCCTGCGATATTGGTGGCCAAGATGGTTCTATTTCCCTATCTGGGTCGGTCAGTGGAATCCGATTCCTGACCGTCCTTGGATTCTGCGGCTCGTAGTCGTCCATCCGATACTCGATGTGCCCATTGCTGCTTGTTCGGCCTCGATTTCTGCGTATGTCCGGCGGTAGAAGTTAGGATCATTGGGGTCACCCATTTCTATTCTTTCGGTGTCCGAACTATCACTGACTGCTGTTCTTACGGTGCGTACTGCTACCTCATCTACAGGTTCTATTTCAGTTACGAAATCCCTGTCAGCGATAATTCTTTGGGTGGGTTCATTCGATCCCCTTTCTAATACAGAAGCGTGTACTTGGCCTAGCCAGTCTCCTACATGAGGCACTGGGTCCAATGCTCTAAAGCACGGCTTAGTTCTATTGAGGTGTACTACGTGTGCCATACCTTCCGGGTTAGAATGCATTCTTACACGCATGCATGGCGGGGTGATCCCTAGTATTTTGTATGGTCCGCACCAACGAGGCGTAAGTTTCCTAGATATCCCTGGCGTGGTATCGTGTCTATAAACCCAGACTAATTCGCCTGTTTGATAGCGTGGTTCGCGAGCTCGCCTATTATACCTTAGCCGATTTACTTCCTGAGCGGCTCTCATTGATTGGTATGCGCGTGTTCTAATAGAAGCCATCCAGCGCTGCGCGTTGGCTCTATATGAGTGAGCTCCAGTGTAGCCTGTGGCTGCACTATGCGTGTCGTATTCTCCATGTAGCCTAGGATAAAATCCATGCATTAGTAAAAATGGCGGATATTTAGTGGCTGTGTGTACCGAAGAATTATAAGCCATTACACAAAATGGTAGTGATATATCCCATGAATGGTGATCATCTTGCGGTACACTTACTCTTAATAGGTATAATAATGTTCTATTAAACCTTTCGATCTCACCATTTGCCTGAGGGTGGTAAGCTAGGCTCATGTGCCGAAATATGTGCATTTCCTGGCACAGGCTTTCAAACATGTGTGCGGTGAAAGCACCTCCTCTATCAGAATATAGCTCCCTGGGAGCTCCGTACCTATTAACTACCTCGTATAAGAATATGTGAGCAGCGGTGTGTGCATCCTGGTGCCTTATTGCTACTGCTATTGAGAATTTTGTGAATTGATCGGTAAATGCAATAACGTAGCGATTGCCTGCTTGCGACCTAACCTGAATGTCGAGTATGTCTACGAATACACGATACATTGGTTGATTTGCCAACGGAACCCTGCCCAATCCGGTGGTTATCCGAGAAATCGGGTCCTTTGCGGATTGGCATTAGAGTGCATCGCCTGATCCATTGTTGTGCGTGTTCTGACATACCTTTCCAATAGTAAAATTGTTTCAATTTGGCTATTAACCGATCACGGCCAGGATGTCCTCCATATAAGGTATTATGTTCATGTTTGAGGATTTGCTGCACAAGTGTGATAGGGACGCATAATTTGTAGTTTATGTCTCCTGGTTGCAACGGGTGCATGTACAGTATCTTAGTGTCCTAAGCTAACTCGAAGTAATGAGCTCGCATTTCGATCCTTAGTGCGCCTAGCTCGGCCCTGGGCCGTGTTTTGTTATATAAATACCACCAAATGGGACCCAATTCCGGGTCATTTCGTTGTATATATGGTAAGAGCCGTACTAAATTAAAATCTGGGAGATCCGAAAAGAACGGTAAGTATATGTTTTCGTGAGTGTCCTGTGCGTCCTCGATCCTAACGGTTGGTAGTATTTCTGTTTCATAGTGCATCATTAATTTCATGGAATTCCTGTTCTGTTGGTAGTGTGGTAGCTCTTAGTCGACGGTTTCTGACTCGGGCCGGTGTGGTCTTTTTGATCCTCGAGCCTGAGGTCCGACTCCAGAACCCGAGATAGTTGTGGTACGTACTGACATTACTGGTGTTTCTCCTGGCTCCATTCTAATTGGGATAGCGCTGAGCGTGGCTGCTTGCTGTGTTAGCGTTGCTGCGGGTACTGTAGTGATCTGCGTGTCGGGAACCAGTTGTGATGGGATTGCTTCAGGGTTTGGCTGGCCTGGGGAAGCTACTAGGCTTCCCGTTATAGGGGTTGGTGCGCCGGTTGCGAGTGGTGCTACCGTGCGTACGGGATACGGCAGGTGCGATTGGTCCCATGCTGCGCAGGTTATTGGTGGACGAGGGCCGGTGGGTCGTCCCCAACCCATCATTAATATTTCATATGTATCTCCCTGTTCTTCACTGATGGACGGGTCGTATCTGGGGTCCCGCACAAAGCATCGGCATTGCCGTTCTCTTTGCCTGGCCTGTATTGTATTTCAAAACCTCCAAATTCAAGTAGAAGTTCACTGCGCCACTGAGATAAACGCGAGTTGCGAGGCGGTTTGTCAAATAAAGCCTTGAGTGGCTTGTGGTCGGTTTCTACATGAAATTTGTGCCCTACCAGATAATCTTTAAAGTGTAGCGCTGCCCATCTAATTGCGAGAGCTTCAGCTTCGATTGCAGGATATCTACGCTGATAGTCTAGTAGAGCTTTGCTTGCGTACGCAATGGGTTTGAGACCTTGCTTAGTTTTCTGCGATAACACTGCGCCCATTGCGTATCCTGAAGCGTCCGTTTGCAAAATAAACGGCTGTGTGAAATCAGGGTGCACTAGCACGGGTTCATCTAATAGCGCTTGTTTTAGCTTCTTAAATGCTTCCTCGCACCTAGGAGTCCATTTGAATACTGCATCCTTGCGCTTTAATTCGTTCAAAGGTTCGTATATGTCTGAGTAGTTCGGTATAAATTTGTGGTATTACCCTACCAGTCCTATGAAACTTTGAAGCTGCTTCAACGTCTCTGGACGTTTGAATTCCTCAATTGCTATTGCCTTTTCTGGGTCAGGCTTGACACCTTCTGTACTCATTATGTGTCCTAAATATTTTAAACTGCCTCGGCCAAAGTGGCATTTTGATGGTCTTAGTTTTAAGTTTGCCCTGCGAAAACGGTCGAAAACCCTAATTAGGTCTGCTAGGTGATCCTCGAACGTTGGTGAAAATACCAGTATGTCATCTATGTAAATTAAGCATTTTTCCCACTCTAGCTCCTTTAAAATCATGGACATGCAACGTTGAAAAGCTCCTGGGGACGAATATAATCCGAACGGCAGAACATTGTATTCGTACTGTCCATGAACTGTTACGAAAGATGTCTTATCTTTTGTTTCTGGATCGAGCTCTAGCTGCCAGAAACCCTTAATTAAATCTAAGCTAGACATTAGTTTAGTATTTCGGAGGCATCCTAAAATGTCGTCTATCCTAGGCAATGGATATGCATCCTGTTCTGCTACTGTGTTTACCTTCCGAAAGTCCACACAGAGCCGGAGTGAGCCATCACTCTTGGTTACATACACTATCGGTGATCCCCAAGGTGAGCTTGATGGTGAAATTAGTCCCGCATCTAGCATACTATTTAGTTCCTCTCTAAGCGGTTCGCGTAAAGAATGTGCTAGTCGGTACGGTGCTTGCTTAATCGGCTTAGAATCTCCGGTCTCTATGCGGTGCCTATGTTCAGTGTAGCGCCCTATGTGAAAAATCGTGCGTGCTGGAGACGTCTGCGTTCTCAGCGATCGCAGTTTTCAATTGTTTTAACTCAAATGGGGACAATAAAGTCTTATCGAAGTCTATCTTGCTCAAGATCGTTTGGGCTCTTTCATGGTTAATCGACCTTTTTCCTGCTTCGATATGTTGAATAATCCTTTCGGGGTGTGTGGTGATGTTATTCAGCTGTTTGGCCGGTCTGTGTTCCTCATATCGAATCAGATTTTTGTTTGTGTCTTTCAGGAACTGCACGTTGGGGTTCATCATTACCTCCATGTGACCTATTGTCTGTCCGGCATAAATAGTAACCGGTGTGTTTCCGAAGTTGATTACGGCGATTGGTATTGTTCTTTGGCTCCTTAATACTAATGCGTGAGCCATTGCAATATCTACCATTTCCGGTGCAGGCACGAATAGTGCCGGTGCTACGCCTGTTTCAGCTATTTCGGGAATGGTGTTAATAAATGTCTCAGTGTTTGGTTCTATGGTAGTGAGTTTCCTACACATTACTGCGACTAATGGCGGGTCATACCGTTCTAATCCTGCAAAAGGTATCCTAGCCTCTTCCTCATCTACTGCTATTTCTAAACAACGTTCCTTAAAATTTATAATGCATTTTGGTAATTGAGACATAAAATTTGTTCCTATAATGCAGTGATAAGGTGCTGTTTTAGTGACAAAGAACTCTGTTTATACCTTTATGGATCCGATCGACAAAGGTACGCTGATACTGCCGTCTAGTGCTAATTCCTGTTTGGTGGCGGATACTATCCGAGTAGAGTCGTCAGGTTGCGGCTGGAGGCCTAACTTACTAACCAGATGTTGTGATACTATAGAAACGTCTGCACCGGTATCTATTAATGTCAGTACCGGAGTGCGGTATACGAAAGCATTGATGAGTAGGGGTGCGTCCATATGATGTATTGCGTTGGGATCGGTCAGATACAGCGAATAGTTCCGTGGGCTCTACCAGGACAACGCTTTCGTCCTCGGTAGTAGCATTTAGTCGAGCTGAGCGGAGAGGACTCATTGTTCGTAGCTCGAGATGTTCCGTGGAAGCAGCTGGGGCTGAAACAGTTGGTCGAGGTGTGTTTGTGGTGCCATATTCATTGTCCGTTTTAACACGCAATTCGGGTAGTTTTAGTTCCTCCCGAACACACGGTCGTTGTTGCCACCAGCGCTGTAGGCGTCCCTTTACGCATTTAGGGCAGAACCCGGCTTTCTTCCTAAAGTATATTATTGCCCCTATTCCGGCAACTGCTAGCACAATGAGCATCCACAAGTAGGGGGCTACTCCAGTCGTAGTGATGTATGGGAAGTCAATCACTTTCTTCAATTGCTCGTCCGCGATTTGCTGCACTTGTAGATTCGTTGCTTTGGCGTGTTCTAATGAGCTCCAGGCGATCGGTTTGAGCGGTATTTCCGGAAAGCCGTGGACGGTGATGTTAGGTCGAATGTGAACCGTGACTTCCTGCGCGTCTAGTGTGCTAGCCAGCATAAGTGGTCCGACCACGAGCTGGGTGTAGTTACTGTGCGACAGCCACAAAACTCCGTTGTCTGCAATGTCAATTGTCTCTCCTCGGGTAACGTGACTAAGATGTTTCTTCTTGGAGACGACAGCTTTGCGTTCGGTAGTTCGAATTAGGACTCCTTGTGCCGTGGTGTAGACATCAGTATGATTAGCCATTGGCCCGACCAATGCACTGTTCTTACAGAGTTGACGAGCTTCATCCGGGGCGTCCTCGCCCATGATGATCCAGTCCAAACAACGCGATGTGTGGTCCGTTGCCAATGCGTGTATTTCGCAGAACGCAATACCTGGTCGCGTGTTACATGCATGTAGTTTAAGTACTTCGTACCGTGCTCGTTCAATCCGTGTCGCGTAGTCAGGCAATGGTAGTTTCATGTGGGCGCTGCGCTCTGGAACGTTCCAGCCAACGTTGTAAATTCGAAAGTAGGGTCGGACATCATCCGACGTAACTAAAGGAACTCGCAGTTTAAATGCAAATTTAAATGATCCTAGATCGATATGTACTGGGTAAATTTGCCCGAATTGATAGGCCAGCGCAGGTTCGCGTATTAGGATTGTCTGCGCTATCTGCGAGTTCTTTTGGAATAAGTTCTTGAGCGTGGATGCGTCCACTACTTTCGGTGATAGTTGACCGCTCATCATGGCTTCCATGACGGCGTCAACCGAAGACGGGAGGCTGGTGCGAAACATATGGTTAACGAGTTCACGGTGAACCTCAGTGACGTAGCGTTGCTCTTGGCACCTTACCTGATCAATCATGGTAACTACTTCCTGCATTTCGTGATGTAAAAATGAGTACAGCTCCTCGTTAGCGTGCGTTAGTTTCATTATCGCTCGCGAGTTACCATAGGCGACATTGTAGGTGTTTCTCATTTCCTTAGAGAGCGCGAGTACCTGCTTATTTAAATCCTTAAGATGTACTGCATTGGTGAACGCTACACCTACACCTAGAAAACCTGTTACTCCACCTGCGGCTCCTGCTAGCGCTGCGAGAAAACGTTTCTTTCGGACCTTTGGTTGCTCACAAAGGTGGGCATTCGCCTCGCAATACTCGCGCATTAATGCCATGTAATAACTAGTGTCTAATACACCTTGATAGGTGCTCCTTAATTCTCTTTCTAATTCTTGTACTTTTTGTTGTAAATCCGGCATGGTAGTACAATTTGGGTTGGGACAACAATTTCCCAGACATGGCTTACCCCGAGGAGAGTATACACACCATGCCATACCAGTTGCTTGCCTACTAGGTTGTAATCCATCCAAGGACCCGGGCAGCGATCACCAAGAGTCCCTCCAGGTGTTTCAACATGCCACTGCTAACGTGTATCCCCGGCATAGTGTGTAGTAACGGAGATGCGAACCCTAACAGCCCTGACAAAACGGCAGCGTCCCGCCGTCTGTCGATTTGGGCCGTCTCAGCTACCCGGATCCGAAGCAACTGATGGGCATGGCATATCCGCTCCGACACAGCTATGACGCGCCGATAGAATAGCGTCCTTATTGGTGCTCGTTCTTCTCCCAAACGTAATTTAGGCAGTGCGAGGATGTAATGGGGAAATTTTCCATGGCATTCCGGTTTGACTGTGGGCGCGAATTCTGAATCCGACCCCAGCAATATAATTCTCTCCTCATCTGGTAGTCCTTGTAAAATTAGAGGCTCTACTATTTCACTGGTGTTATCTAATGCGTTCAACTTTCGCAATATAATGTCCAATATCTGTTGCCATTATGTTGGCATCTTTGTGCGGTCCCTTGACCCAACGTATACTTATGTTTTATCAAATATGTGTCTGTGTGGTAAATTGCGGGATCCATACCAACTCGGCCGAAAGTTTGTACATTTCCCGATTCTTTTGGTGATTTTAATGCACGTTCGATGATTTCCACTAAGTCAATCGGCGATCCGGTTGAGTTGATTCCTAATTCGCAGGCCACCTCTGTACTTAGCTGGCATGTAACAACTCCGTTCGGTTTTCCTGTTCCTGGGTTGCCATTAGGTTTGCTTTCTCTGTTCTGTCATTTACCATGGGCGTTATTATCACAACTTTCGAGCTTTTGCTAGTTACTATTGGTTCCTCCTTATCCACATTGTTCTCCTCTGGGTTACTAAGTTCCACGTCTCTGTCACTAGGTTCCACAATTTCACAAATGTTAGCTCGATCATCATGATTCCCTATGCTGGTTATATTGTCAGCACTCGGCTCGTCGTTGTCTCCATGTAGCTCTAAACCCGTTTCGCTCACATGTTGCACAGTTTCTCGGTTCCTCGGTAATCCATTCCTTCCGCTAGGTTCCGTTAGGTTCTCAGTATCCGCTAGTCCACTAGGTTCCATCAGGTTCGCAAGTTCCTCCACAGGTTATTCTGGTTCCGCTAGACACACACAATTTTGAATAAGCCTATGAAAATTCGCGTCACCAGGTTGTGAAGTGCCGGCGTTAGAGCCATTACCAGACACGCGACCCCTATTAATCGGCCCCCGAAGTCCGAACGGCGTCTCTCTAGGTTCCATTTCATTAGGTACATTAGGTTCTCCATCCGCTAGGTTCTTAGGTTCCATCCGATGTGCAGCCGCCTGAGATGGGTTACACGTGCCAGCGTTTGGGTCATTGCTTGACACGGATGCCCTATTAATCGGCCCCCGAAGTCCGAACGGCCACCTCCCATATTTCTCACTCGGCACATCAGGATCATTAGGTTCCTTTGGTTCCATTAGGTTCTCGGTTCCTCCTCCCCTCTCACTCCTCTGCTCGGTATCTCGGTTTCCTTCATCTCCTCGCGCTGACTTCCTATCGGGATATACAAATAAGTTGGTTGGCCAACCATTATTCACAGAGTCTCGGGTCACACCCTGTGCGCTAGGGGTTGGAGACAACAAAGCCGAGCGCCGTATGGGTTCAGTGTCACTTTGTGTTTTACCATATCTGTATTCTCCATATTCAAGTGGTTCTTCTTCATATGCTTGGTTTGCTTCGTTGCCACTCCGCGACCCGGTCGCTTGTGACCATTTGCGTGGCGTGTCCCTACTTGTTTGCAGTGAGTTTACCTGGTACAAGCCTGGCTCTGCTTCAACGTCGTCTAGGTATCCTGGCTCAATTTCAAAATTTGTGTCATTATGTTCATGCATTGCTTCATCTTCAGTTATCAGCATATTAACTTGTGCCGAACGGGTGCCTAAACCAGTTCCTGCGCGTTCTTCCAGCGTGGACATTTCATGTCGCATGACGTCTAGGCGGTGTGCTAGCTCAGGATCTACTGCTTTTATCACTGACATTACGCCTGCATTGCGACGATCAACTCGCTCATTGCTATTTATTGGTGCTGGGGCGGGCCTATTTCGAGGTACTGCTCCTATCTGATTCGTAGTATTCCAACCATTACTAGGTGTGCGCGGCCGAAACGGAGCGGCTTCTGCCGACAATGGTTGGGGTGGCGCAGCATAGCGTCGCTCGTGTGTTGGGTTATATCCATTGTTTCGCTGGTGGTACCAATAAGCGCTACGTCCGCGAGATCTATTGTAATATTCGGTCTGACCGCCATTTCGATACGTGTTGTAGGTTGGAGGCTCTGGGCGATAGTATCCTTGCTGCCCATAGCCAGTGTATCCCCGCTGATTAGCCATGTTGTTCCACTCATCACGTCGCGAGTATCGTCCTCCACCTCTAGGTTCAACTACCCGATAGCGAGGGCGATTGTTGTACTGCGGTGGTGGCCTAGCATATTCGATGGCGGGCGGTGGCGGCGCATTGTACGTGTAATTAGGCGCTGCGCGTGTGGCTAAACGTGTGTATTCATTTTGCAATGTATCGTACACATCCATTCGGAAGTACGGACATTCTCTAGCGAAATGTCCTATATAGCCACATCGAAAACACTGGTTTCCGACTGGTGCTGGTGGTGGTACTGCACTTGCGCCTATCTGCGGTGCTCCGTTATTCTGCATCATTGCATTTAGTTGGTGTTGTTCAGTGCGCTTATCTAGCAGATCAATGAGCCGAGCGATAGTGGCATCGCTGCCAGCTGTGGTGCGCTTATTTTCATCTAATGCCTCACGGATCTGATCTACTAGTTGCGTGTTTTCATCGCCTTGTGATATGCAGTTTACTGTCTTGGACCGGCTGCTTTTGCGAACCGGTACCCCGATAACTTCCTTTTGGGACGCTATAATGGCGTCCTCTTTATACTTAAGCTTGTCCATCATGTGTTTGAAGGACGGGTAAGTCTTCCCTATCACGCCAGATTTTAGTTCTTTTCTTAGTCCTTGTCGCAGGAATTTTTGCAATAACGCGTCACGTTGTTCGCCTTCGACCTCCGGGAATGCTTTGTCCACTAAGTTTTGGAGGTCTAGTCCGTACATAGCGACTGATTCTCGTTATCCCTGTATGCGCATGCGTAACGTGATTAGAGCGTCTTCGTCTCGCTGCGAGGAAGAGTACATGAAACCCATGTTGTAGCAAAGGGCTTCGTACGTTTGTTTCTGGCAATCTGGAAAACTCTAGAAAATTTTAAGCGCCTCTCCTTTTAATGCAGTCGGGAAGCAAATGAGTTTCTCATCTAGTGTCCAGCCATTCGCGTCCGTTAAATTGTCATAGGTGGCTAACCAGGCCTCGAAGTCCTGTCCGTCAGCTCCTGAAAACGGCGGAATGTCCCCCACTTGTATTATAGGCGCCACGGTGGTAGCCCTTTGCGTTAGCTGCTGTAGGATTGCTACTAATGGGTCCCCGTTTACGGTGGGACCTGGTCCATTTGTACTACCAGCCGTGGTGGCAGTGCCACTTCCTATGCTATTTATTCCTGACGTGCCGCTGGTCGGCGTTCTGTTCGCGCTCGCTGGTACTGATATATTTAATTCCGAGTTTATTTATAATCCCTAATTGTTTCAAGTTGTGGGGCTTCCGTGTTCCAAGCCTGGCAAGGGCACGGATGATAAATGTATATAGCGTGAAATATATGTGTTTATAAAAATATAGCAGAATGTCTACTGCTGAGCAAGCTTTGCGTCTACTATTGTACTCGTGTTCCTATTTCTTAGGTATGTGACTGGAGGTGTGAAATTTTCTGACTGATCTGGTTACTTATGTTCGCACCTCTCTAGTGCGACAAATACTTTCTTTCGGCCTGCTGCTTGCTAACTCTCTATCGCTTGAACCGAGTAAATCGGGCTCAACCTTCAGTAAAATAGCAACTGCGACTTCTACGCTGGGTTGTTCTAATACGTGCCCCTATAATTTCGGAGGAGGAAACACTGATATCTGATTGTTAGCTACTCTTCCCCGTTTTATATGCTACTCGTTGAAAAGACCAGGGCGACCACTGCGAACTTCTGCTCCTTCAAGAGTCAAGATAGGCTAGTTTCTAATCAGCCGGTTGCTTATCCCTTTTTCCACACCCAGGGTTTTGGAAAGAAAAAAAAATCCGTATAGCCCTTAACTTGGAGGTACGTCCGGTTGAAGGAATCAAAAATACGACTAGCACTAATAATGTTACAACAGTCTATTCAAGTTAGTAGTCAATGCAAACACGTCCCTATGGCTACAGTACATAACAAAATATTATACAATATCCTACTTCAAATGACGAATACTGACCGCTATTTCGTTGGTTAGTTGATGTTGGATTGTCTCTTTCCTCGGTGAAGTTCCCTGGAATGTGCACGATTTGGTTCGACTCGCGGCGGTTACCCGGCAAATTGAAATTTTCTCGATTGGTGCGTCGTACGGAAGTGTCAGACGCCCGCTGACAGTTGAGCAGCGGCGTAATAGTTAAAATCGTTGTTTGATCGAGTCGGTAGCGCGCTGACGACGTCGTTATTTGGCCGGCCCAAAATCGGCAATTGTATGGAATAATAATACGAGTGACGATTGTCCGATAGCGCAACAACTGACGATGTCACAACCAGTCCGAAATGTCCCACGGAAAGTAATCCACGTATACGGCAGTCGGACGTCGGGTGCTACGCGGTGCACGGCAGTTATGCGATACGTATTGCCGTCGGTACTACGAATTGCAATGCAAGGTCAAATTAATACCTATAAAGTCGTATATGAATAGGTAGATATAACAGTGTTACTGTCGATTAGCCGCAGATTAAATAATTGTAGATCCAAGCAATAGTATTCGATTGTTACCAATTCTAAAACAGAGGCTCTGAGTCCTTTATAGATGGTTCCGGACACTTCAGAAACGCGAGTGTTCCCAAATCAACGCACCCAACGTGCTCCATTACAGCGCAGGATGTGCATTCCGCAGACCTTTCAATATGACTGTACAATTTTATACAATCCCGACTAATAACCTATTTTACTATGGCGGATTTTCTCACCTCGCAGGGTGAGTGTACTCATGTAAGCTCTGAGTCAGAAAGATTTACCGATGAGCAACGGAGTTAGTTCCTTGGCGGCGTTAGCCAGCTTTACAGAGTGCGAGAGGTCCGATACCTAATGATGAGAAAATTCTTTTATCCTTAAGGAAATTTTATTGACTCCTCACGGCGTGGCCCCCAATTACATTATGTACTAGGACCAGTTCTGGCCCTAAGGGATCCCAGCTGCACCACCATTTTTCTCGGTGTGGTGCCCGGACAACCCCGGCTTCTACGACTCCCCGGTGATCTATGCGATGACCTAAGGGAACCGCTTAGCTTAGCAGGCTGCCGGCGGGTTAACCAGGGTGTTCGGCCTGGCCCCTATGCTGGCCCACGTATCTAGTGGCACGAAGGTCCCCCTGAGGGAGAGTCAACCCCTTAGCCTGCTCACAGGTAATAAGGCTGACTCGCCTTTCCCTCAATCCTACTTGAATCCTTGATCTTAATTGGTGGTGAATTCTCTCATTTTTGAATCCGAGGCTATTACCGATTTCTTAATGGGTAAAGCCTGATTTGATCTGCGGGACTACCTAGAGACTATCTTGTCTGTAACTCCGATTCTCATTTTTCGGACGGTGAACTGTGAGTGATCACTTCTATTCGGTAGGGGGATGCCCACCTATCCTATAATAATTCCTATCCTATAACAATCTAATAATTCGTATCGCTGAGGCAAGCATTTCACACTCTGACACTTTATTAGCATACAACAACGTTACAGTGGTTATAACATCGTGGTACAAATATCTGTACACGAGAAAAGGGTACCCCGCAGTGTACCATATATATATACATATATATGCTCTTGGTGATGTGAATTTCTTTGGTTGTGGCCCTTCGACGGGAAGTATGAAAATTTACTTCGGTGCCCCTATAAATTTTGTGTTCTCTGTGTCTTACGGCGTTCGCTCACCAGCATACCTAAACTCATTTAGACTACGCTTAGAAAACACCCTAGTCCATCAATTATTCGACGCACTCTTGTTGTCTGGTTCTCTCTCTCTCGGTGTCCCGAGTCGTTTCACGAGAGTGTTGATCCACTGAGTCCGGATGTCAGCTGCGGATCTCCGGCATCACTAGGTTCTAATTGAAAGATAAGCCTGTGCCAGGGTCAGGTAAAAACACAGGCCTTTGTCAAAAGGGGAAGGCGCTGCCGCGCCTCCCGAGTTTGGTGTGCCTTGCAAAACTTTTCGAATTGATGAAACGACATCAAAACATGGCGCTATACCGAAACCCACCGTGTCTAAACGGTTTATGGGTTTGCGCCTATAAATTTCCTTCACAGAAAAGCTTGGGGAGACAATTGATTCGTGTCCTTCTCAGGGCCGTCGCTCGACTAACGGGCGCGAGCAGAAGAATTTACTTAAAATTTGACTCAGTAGTGCGTTGCAGCTGACTCCGTCTCATTTCCTAATTTGTGATGCTCTCCTCCAAATGCCTTTGATTTAAACGGAGGTCCGCAGTCATTTGCAAGCGTGAATGGGGCGCGTGCTGCCGCGCCCTCAACGAATTGCCTAGTTTGAGAAGCAAAAGAAAGCGGTGATGATTTAGGTTCGAAAACTCTTCGGATGCCCCTGTATGGTTAGAATAGTAGATTGGCAAAACCGTGAGAAGTGGGGGAAACAATGCACGAAAGGTCCTGATACGTCACTCCCTATGGAGCAGTCGCATCGACCCATCGATGGTTGTTCCATTGTAAAAATGCGTAACGGAGTGCTCTACCGTGTCTAAACGGCCTGAGACCCGTTTGAATTTTTTTGGGTTAGCTGACTAAAATTTGTATTCGGAGCGAAACGAATCTCAGAGTAGAAGCTCGAATTTCAGGGCTAGCGTCAGGGGTTCCGTTCTTAATTTCCTTTGGGACGCTCCACGCGTACAAATGACTGCGTCCGTTCCGAGCGGACCGCTCGCTCTGCTTACCCAACAACTGGGTCTTTAAGGCGTGTGACCTGAGGTTGTTCTTATAGATTTTCCTATGACTTAGACTCGACTCAAGCTACGACTTCGAAAGCGAGCGCGGATGGAGCACGAGTCGAAAGAGGCTCCATTTTCTCTTGAAGGTAATTGAAAAATTTAGAATAGTTTTACAGCGCCAATTTGCGGCGGGGTTGTAAGTTGGTTGATGCAAAGTATTACAGTCTTCTACCGTGTCTAAACGGCCTGGAAGACTGGTTTTGAAGCGACTTAACGGTGGACTCGTTAGACGAACTGCTCAGGGTCCAAATGCTAGAATTTTGATGGGGGAGCCTAGCGCTAACTTGTACTTATGCTCAATTCTTATCTGCCTTAGCGGCTGCCTCCAGGTCAACACGCTACTAAATTTTTATTCCTAAGAACACCTTGCTTCCACGCCTTACCCCTCCCGTGTCCCTGTGTCCTTCCCCCTTCCCCGTGTGTGTTCCTTATTCTTTACCCCTTCACATCACTAAAATTTTGCCCCCGGGTCTAAAATAAAATAGCGACCCGGCGAGCGGGGAACCAGTCGAGCGTTTGCGATTTGCGCGCGATTTTGGCGTGCAATTTCCTCAATTTTGTCGGGCTGCACTTACAGGTGCGCGGGGCATCCGTGGACGCACCAACACCCGCAAGGGAAGCCCCTGCTCGTGAAATTTTAAAGCCTTGAAGCGCACCAGGAGAACCTCTACCCTGAGCTACACAGTGAGGGCCTCCTGGGCAAAACTCAAAAGCCCAAAAGAAAACCATGACTCGAATCAAAAACAATCAAACAAAATGCTCGGGCGACAACTGCCACGAGCGACGAAAACTGCCGACTCTGCGGCTGTTGCTCTCGACTGGCCCCAATGCTGCATTGGGTCTTTCCTTTTTATACTCGAGCTACCCCCCCTGTTTTTTTTTCTGCTTTAGCCCTTTGGCGTGCCGAGTCTGCACTTCTATCGAGCCCTATAAATTTGAAAAACAATCTATAAACGACTCTAAAAATTCTTAAGCCCTAACAGGCAAACAGTGTAATAAAACAAAAAACAACAATATAACGATGACTGTGAGCGGCTGGTCGCTGCTGGACAGTTAAAAGCAACAACGGCGACAACAAGAAATTTAGCTGCAATATGGCCGACGGCTGCCAAACAAGAAAAACCTCGCGCTGGCCGGCGCGACAAATTTAAAATGGACAACTATACGAGCGCTCAGAGCGCTGAAATTTAACCAGGATGCGCACGTATTTTAGGTGATTGCGGATTAACGGAGAATAGTAGGCGCCCTGGGGCACGACCAGGTTCATGCCCTGGCTTGTCGCCTACTGGTAAAAATAAAATTTTAAGTGCAGGGCCAATAGGTGGCCTGTTAGAGGCCTTTTTGTGAGCTAAAAGCGGGGAATTTTGGTGTCCCGGGAGGGTTATTAAGGTCCTGCTCGGACCGGTTAAGTTAGGTGCCCCCGGTTTTCAGTGGAACTGTTAGGGTAAGACCCCGTGGAGATGTAGAGATCGAAAAATTGGGGAGTTTTGGTTATTTCTGTGGAGATAGGAGGCCTTGAAAATTGGGTGTTTAAACGCCTACTTAGGGGTCCCTAAGTACTTACCGGTGAGGACCAAGTTGGCCCGAACACAAAAAAATTTTGAAGCCTTAGGGAGCCCTCTTGGTAGCGGTATAAGCCTACATGGCCTGAAGTGTCAGAAGATATAAAAATTTCGCTCTTAAGTAGGCCCTGGAAAAATGACTTTCTTATAGGTTTGATCGCTTTCCTTTCCGGACATTTTACCACCCTCTTTTATCATACAAAGTAGAATAAATTAAAGTGACATTTCTTTGTACACGTATGTTTCCCTACTTTGGATACCCTATTAAAAATCCCTAAGAATCTCGGGCTGTTACACTAGATAGCTTATCGTTTAAGCTAAACCTTAATCCCGTTGCCGCGGTTATTCTCCAATTAAAAAAACAAAATATGACACACGATTCATTCGACAAAGATATACATTCCATTGCACGTGAATACGAACTGCTGACACGTTTCATTCTGATTAGCTAGGTCGTCTCCGAGACAATCAGAAACATAATAATTCATTAATCAAAACAATACACCAAATTCAATACTGATTATCTGAATGCAAGTAAACTATCTACGACTATACACTGCGCCAAGCCAGCGAATAGACGATACCCCGTACCGTCATAGAATTGCACGCAATAATATTAAACTATATAGGATATATTTATTATATATTATAAATTAGAGACGGATTTAATTGAAAATTTGAAAATGGAAAAATGTGGAGAAAGAGTGTTGGAAGTCGGGGGTTTAGTTTAGAAAAAGTAGGGAGACATTGGGAGTGAAAATTTAATATGTTCAAGGGAGTAGGCAGAGGAGTTGAAATTAGGAATTTGGTAGGTGGGAGTGAAGTTTTGATTAAATGGAAGGTATTAGAAAAATGTGAAAAATGGGTGAAAATGGGAATTTTAAGAAAAGGTGAAATTTATAGGAAATAAGAAGAGGGGAAAGCAGATGGTTAAATATATGAATAGGTATGGTAAGAGGGAAAGGATATTAAAATTTGAGGGGTATTGGTTGGGTTTGGGGAAAAGAAGGTGGTTTGAATTTTGATTGAAAAAGTGGGAAATTGGAAAAAAGTGGTTAAGTTTTGATTGTAATAATAGAGGATGGGTGAATATAAAATATGGGTTTGGGAAAGGGATAGGTAAAGGAAAAAATATTTTTGGGGGGTTTTTAAGTGAAAAATTTTGTTTTGGAGGTATACATGAGTACATGTGAATTTTGTCAATAACATCAGTTATAGTATATTTTACATTTTTATAGGTAAATACATAGCTAGTCATTACGTTCAACATACAGGTCATACGGCAATGTTTAGCAATTAATGCGTTTACAAACCATGCCAAGGCGACAGGGAGTACCAAGGCGGGGGTTTAGGCCGGCCTGATGTTTTAGGAGGAAATTGAAAATTTTTGGCGTGAAAAAGACACCAGCCCCAACACCACCCATTCTTGGTCTTCCAACACGTCAATTTTCTTGGACCGCTGGATTTACATCCATCCCATGTTCTTGTACCGCTGAATATATTTTCCACCCATGGTCCTGGATCTCTATGTTGGCCACTAATTCACGGCTAACCTCTCCGGGTTCTTGGGGCGTCAAACATTTATGAGAATCATTCGAAGAAAATTGTGGAAGTTTTTCAAAAATGTTCGACTACTAGGAACTTGGGGGTCTGAATTAAAGGTCCCGGAGCGCGTATGAATTGTGATATATTTCATTTAGGCCTTGCAACTATGAGTTTAAAGACGAACGGACACCACTGCCTACAGGGACCATCGGACTTCTGTGATTATTTACTACCACAGTTTGAGTTGTATCAGTGAGAAATGCTTTCAACCACGGCAGCAAAGGATTGGTGATACCATATGATTGTAATTTATGAATTAAACAGCCATGGCGAACCTGGCCAAAACCTTTGTGCATATCGAGGTATAGTACATCCACATTATCACCATTATTTATTATGTCAAAGTCGTATCTACCATTTTGCTGCAGCTCGGACGACCGTTTTTGTAGGAAACCAAAAATGAGATTTGTTAACAAAATTACTAGCTAGACCATAGTCAATTATTTGTTTTGATATAGCCCGTTCCATCAGTTTACTTATGACCGATGTTACGCAAACCGGTCTATAATTAATGTCGACATTACTTCCCCTTAAATATTTCTGAGACCTGCGATGAGCCAATCCTTGGACACAAGCCTCAGTCAAGCTGTAAATAGGTCAAACAAAGCGAGTGTCAATTAGTCCGCACATTGTCGCAGTAGAGTGGTATGTATGCCATCAGGTCCTGGACTGGCGCTCTCTTTTGCAACCATTAATGCACCTTTGACAAGAGCGCTGTAAAAGTATCTTAGATAAAACTGCATTGTTTTTTAAAGACAAGGCGGCAGCGTCGGTGAAGGACGATGGTGGTAAACTGAATTAAAATAGTTACTTAATTCGATGGCATTATGTCGATGATCAAAATCTGAGAACCGTCTGATAACTCAAGTGGTCCAATTTTTGTAAGTCGCTTTAAGCCGACGTAAGCCCAAAATGACTTACGTATTATGAGGCTAAATATTTTCACCTAACTTTTGTGCGATGCGGTTTTTGGCTCTACAGTTTCGACCTGTACAAAACCAGAGGCAACTTCATAACGAGTGAGATATTTAATGGTCTGATTTCGTTGGTGCCGCAGGTGAGCGGTAGATTAAGCTTATAAGGATCAATATCAGGCTGCCTCAGTCAAACTGGCTTAGGTTGATCTTTACGCCGCCTTTTTAGTAGTAGGACAGATCGGGATACCGCGGGTCTAATTACATCACGAATTTGAGGTCATAGCAGATACCTCGTTTGAAATGGAGTTAAAAATATTAGTCCAGTTACATCGATCGTAGTCCAGAGTGGCTTTCTTGCTGCATTGCTTGTAGTCGCATTTGCAATTTATGGCAAACCGAGAGCAGAAATGATCACTTCGATGAAAACCTGGATGAATTATAACATTGCTTACAAGTTCTTCATTGGTACTGAAGACTACATTTAGGAGATTTTGATGTCTGGTGGATTCTGTTACGTGTTGATCGAGACCAGTTGTAAAAACTGCATCCACGGAGAGGTCACAATGCGTTGGCCATGAGAATTGTTTCCAATTGATGTCGCGAAAGTTAAAATCGCCCTCAAGAAAAACATGATCAAAACTTTATGAGATATAGCATTAATAATTATGGTGTACAATGCCGTGTTCCAATCTAACGTGTTTGATTCACAGCGCGACGCGCACTAAGACAGTTTCATTGCCAATCTTATTGTAATTTTGCGTTTACAAAACGTCGTTATTTTTGTAATTTTGCGAGTATAACACGTCGTCATTTCTGTATGTTTGCGAATACAAAATGTCATTTTTGTGAGCTTGAAACACATACACTCATTACCCCGAACCGTCCCTGCTAGAAATGATTGTACGGAGCAAAAAACAATGTCTATGTAGTTAAAATTGTTAGTGCTTAGGACTGAATTTGTGTTTAGAGACAACTTAGCATATGTCATGACCCCACCGCCCTGTTTGTCCTGATGGTCAGAACGAAAGAATGTATAACGGAAAATGTGGAATACATGGTCTATAATGTCAGTAGTAGTCCACGACTCGCATATCAATAATTAATTGAGACATCTTTGCTGCTGCATAAGTATTTTAAGTGAGTTGACTTTATTCACCAAATTACGCGCATTAATCAATAAATCGTGTAATCGCACTTACTTCGCACTTATGGTCGTTGAGCTCGGTGGACGTCGCCATCAGCTGTGACCAACCCCGAATGATGAATGATACGCCTCCACTGAACTCGATGTCGAGCCACATCTATTATGATTTGCTGGGGGTTGCGGGACCAGATTGTAGCGCCGTAGGTGGTTCCAAGATGATGAAGATCGCTAAGCGCCATTTTGTGCCACGTGTTTTTCGGCGCTGAACGGGTACACTTCCAGTCATTCGGAACGGGGCATCGCCAGGCGCGATTGCACACGCGGTTTGGGTCCATACGCGCAACATGATCAAGCCAACGTAGCTGGTGCCGTCGGATGACCGCAGCGTTTGGTGGTTGGGCCTCGCAGATTCTTCGGATATCGATATTTCGAATACGATCGCGCAAGCTGACACCAGCAATTGTTCGTAGGCATGCTATTTGGAAGACCTCGAATGCATCGAGATCCTTTTTATTGTATAATTAGGATGCACACCCATGTAGAAGCGTAGAGACAATGGCTCCGTTGTATATATATCTTCATTTTGGTTTTGAGGCTAATTTCTGGGCGGTGCCATAGCCTTTCTCTGAGTCGGCCAAAAGTAGTGGCTGCCTTGCTAATCCGGACAGCGGCATCAGGGGATGCCGCTACCTTAGTACTGTCCAGTGTGGAGCCCAAGTAAACGAACTCGTTAACAACCTCGATTTGGGCACCGTTGAGGAACAGCGATGGTTCTGGATGATGAATGTGCATGGCCTTAGTCTTTGATAGTTTTATGGCCAGACCCAGAGATGCGGCGTTTTTGGAGATACGATTCAACAGTTCCTGACAACTAGCTTCATCCGGTTGCATGATAGCAATATCATCTGCATAATCGAGGTCGGCCACTACTTCGTCCTGTGCGGATTGAATGCCGTCGTGTCCCTCGATTGATTTGGCTAGAATCCAGTCGAGCACAAGATTGAGCAGCAAAGGGGATAACACACAGCCTTGTCTCACGCCAGTCGGTACTGAAAATTCGGCAGAGAGACCGTCAGACGATCGTACGCGGCTGGTAGCCCCGGTGTGCATGTCCCGCAGAATATCGACAATTATCCCTGGGACGCGGCATTTGAGAAGAATCCCCCACATCGAGTCTCTGTGAACGCTGTCGAATGCTGCAGCGAAATCGATAAAACAGATTACAGTGGCTTTGCCGAATCTGAGCCGCTTTTCTATAAGCTGCCGAAGGATGAACACTTGGTCATCACACCCCCGACCTTGACGAAAATCACATTGTTGGTCCCTGTTCATAGCTGTCGGACAACCGAACTCGGATGATCGATGCCAAAACTTTACCGGCGATTGAGAGAAGTGATATACCCCTGTAGTTGGAACAATCATTGCGGGCCCCCTTCTTATGCGGGCCCCCTTCTTATGCTGTCTTTGAAATCTCTCGGCACCTTTCTTTCCAGCCATACCATATTGAACAGCTTGTGAAGTTGGGTCAGGATGGCTGGGTCAGCTGCTTTAAGTATCTCAGCGGGTATGTCGCAAACACCTGATGACTCTCGTGTCTTGATGGACTGAACAGCTTTGTGTATCTCATGTGGCGTGGGCGGTTCGGCATTAACCACTGTTTCCAGAGGAACAGAGTCTTCGGTGAATACAGTATTGTCCAAAGCTGTTGGCTCTGGACGGTTTAACAACATCTCGAAATGTTCTGCCCACCGCGCCAGCTTGGTAGATGGAGTTTTAACCACAGCGCCGTTGAGATCAAGGAGGTTACTAGGACCAGCGCAGTGTTTACGGTCGCCGCAGACGTCGCGTATGACGCCGTACAGGGTTCTTCTATCGCCTCGGTCAGCCGCTGCTTGCATTTCGTGCGCTTTCTGTACCGAGTAGTTCTCTTTATCTTGACGCAACTTCCGCCGGATTTCCCGAACGAGATAGTTTCGTCGGCAGCGATTATTGGTAGCCTTCCGCTGTTCTACAAGAGCTAACGTTTGGTCAGAGATCCATCGTGTCGTTTTTCGTCGTTCTACTGGACACCATCGTTTAGCAGTTGAACTAAGTGTCAACGAGAATATGATCAAGCTGTTTGTAGGTACGTCCGTCATTAGAATAGAACGTAGGCCGAGATGCATTTTCTGACGGAACCAGCTAGATGCTGCGATCATATTGTTCATTGATGCGAATGTCAACATTCTGATGCCGTTGTCATTCAGACGGCCATAGCCAAAATTGCCGAGACATCATTTCCATGCGGTGTTGTCAGTTCCGGTTTCGGCATTGAAGTCACCAGCCAGGATGCGCGTGTTACCTTTAGGTACAGCGTCAAGCGTTTACTGCAGATTGCTGTAGAAACCGTCTTTGTCGGCACAGCTGAACATATCTGTTGGAGCGTAGACGGCAATGACTGATGTTGGGCGAATTCCAGAAAGTTCAAGCACGGCAATGCGGTCAGAAACTGGTATAAAGTCGGTGACCGTTTGTTTGTAACGGTTATTGATGACAAAGCTACACCGTTGAAATGATTTTGGCCGCCGGAGTGGTAGATATGGTAGGAGCGTAGTGCATTGTAAACATGTAATGCACATTGTCTTATAATTCTGCACTGGACGTTGCTGCCACATAGCACTTCTTTACCACCAACAACACTATCACAAATTGTAGCAGCTGTAGAAAGCACAAGAGAGCCAATACCAGCAATATTATCAAAACTACCAGCAAAATTGCAAATGCAACAAATTTCAGAAAACATAAATTAATGTTAGATAACAAAAACAAATTATTGGGTAAACAATTTTTAGCTGCATTATTGACATTCACTAAACTGTCTGTAGGTAAGTTGACAGGAATACCAAGTTCACTTCCAGTTATTTATCGTATTGTGACATGCTTACCCTCGTTTATCTGTTGCTTTAACTCGGCAATCAAAGTCTTGTTTTCCGCTTGCTGTCTTGAAATCACGTCTGGCTTAAAGTAACTACCTTTGTAAGGCGTACATGCTATATCGGCATTCTTTATGGGAATTATGTTATGGATGTTTTCAGTATTTAGAATTACGTTGAGCGGTTGAATTTTATAATAACTTTTCTCGTCAAATCGATATACAGCAATTATGTTAACATCTTTAAACCCAAAGTTACTGAGCAAATCAATCAACCTGTGCTTGTCATAATTTCTTGCAAGCCGATCCCCAATAGTGATCTTTTCTGGAGGCAGCGGAAATAGAATAAGGTTACATCTACGACTGTCAACGTCCCACATTTCTGTAACAGCTTTTCTGATGATAGACTTGCATCGATGACGGCTGCTGTATTTTGCCGCTGGTCGATTCGATACAGACGCTCTTCCATGTCATTTACTTTTACCGTTAGGTGAGACACATGTAGAATTAGATTACCCCAATATGGTTGGAACTAAAGCATAACCAAAGAACTCACTCTTTCGTTCGATGAATATATTTGTTCACTGCTTGCGCGAGATCTGTACATTTCAAGTGGAATACCCGTTTGTAACAACTGCAGCCCACATATGAATCTTCAAACTCTTTGTTGATTGGATGACGGCAGTTGGGTCGGAACAGCTGAATATCGGTAGAGTTACATCGCGAAGAACTGCCAATCGTCTCCGAATAAGCAGATGTAGAATTTTTATCATCCATTGATTAAATGCAATAATGTATTCTATCCTAGGTGTAACATATAGTAATCTGAATGCAATGAGATTGCAGATATTTTGGCTACGATTCTTGTATCACTTTTTAGCGGTAACTTTATACCATACCCACGATAGATTTTACGCTCAGGAATTTCCGCAATTATCTTTGAACCACTGTCTTTGTTATCACGATTGAAGTCACTGACGTCAAATTCGAGCCCTGGACCAGACGACATTCCTTACTTATTGTATCGTCACTGCGCTCTGGGAATAGTATTTTCTTAGTCCGTTTATTCCGTTGCTCTGTGTCGTATGCATGTGTACCATCTGGTTGGAAGCTTTCAAATATTTAATTTTTAAAAGATACCCTGATATGATCCCTGTCCTGTCTCGTTTACACCAACGGCATCAAAACAATAGAAATAGTGGTCCGGGATATAATTTTGCAGCACGTTTTGTATCACAGTTTGCTGTGCGCCTCACATCATAGTGTTATTACGCGGAGTTTAACTCCTACTCAAGTAATAAAATTTTTGGATATTTCTACGGTCGTAAATAAATACGAGGGGTTGACTGCATAATGCTCGACTTTCGAAGTGCTGTCGACTTGGTTAATGACGATGCGTTGATATATAACCTATGCCGCTTATGTCATAGAGCTGTTAACAGCGGAGTACCGCATTTTGCAATATTCGTTGATATATTGACGAGGGCATAAGTGCAACGGCTTACAAGTATGCTGACGGTCTGAAAATAGCCCAGTGCATGTTTAGGTGACGCCTACCTTGTTACAGCTCATTACTGATCTGAAAAACTCGAGGCCTGGTCATCGCAATAGTTGCTTCGTTTATCTGTTGCAAAACGTTATTCAATGTCACTATCGGGAATAAGGGTATGGTATTTCTTCTGAGGTCAAGGACGTGATGTTTGGACCTCAAACAGCTGTTTAGCAATACGTTCATCTACTAGGTTCAAGTTCCTGCGGTCAAGTCGTTTGAGGTCCAAACATCACGTTCCTTGACCTCAGAAAGCAAAGACAATCGTTATATAAGCAGATCATAACTACTTCCCAGATGTCCTGGCCCAAGTGACATTGAATAACGTTTTGCAACAGATAAACGAAGCAACTATTGCGATGACCAGGCCTCGAGTTTTTCAGATCAGTAATGAGCTGTAACAAGGTAGGCGTCACCTAAACATGCACTGGGCTATTTTCAGACCATCAGCATATACTAAGCCGTTGCACTTATGCCCTCGTCAATATCTGACGAATATTGCAAAATGCGGTACTCCGCTGTTAACAGCTCTATGACATAAGCGGCATGACCTATATATCAACGCATCGTAGTTAACCAAGTCGACAGCACTTCGAAGTCGAGCATTATGCAGTCAACCCCTCGTATTTATTTACGACCGTAGAAATATCCAAAAATTTTCTCTTCATAGAACTAATTCCGCGTAATAACACTATAAAGTGAGGCGCACAGCAAACTGTGATACAAAACGTGCTGCAAAATTATCTGCCGGACCACTATTTCTATTGTTTTGATGCCGTTGGTGTAAACGAGACAGGACAGGGATCATATCAGGGTATTTCTTTTAGAAATTAAATATTAGAAAGCTTCAACCAGATGGTACACATGCATACAACAGGAGCAACAGAATAAACGGACTAAGAAAATACTCTCCCAGAGCGCAGTGACCGGAGAATAAGTGAGAAATATGTCATCCAGGCTAAGAAATTAACATAAGTGACTTAATCGTGGTGGCAAAAGACAGTGGTTCAAAGATAATGCAGAAATTGCTAAAGACCTAAAATTATGGGTATGGTATAAAGTTCGCTTAAAGTAATACAAGAATCGTGGAGCAAAATATTACTGCAATCTCATTGCCATTCAGATTACTATATGTTACACCTCAATCAGAATACATTATTGCATTTAATTGATGGATGATAAAAATTCTACATCTGCTTATTCGGAGACGATTGGCCAGCTCTTCGCGATCGTAGTTCTACAATATTCAGCTGTTCCGACCCAACTGCCGTCAGTCAATCAACAAAGAGTTTGAAGATTCATATGTGGGCTGCAGTTGTTACAAACGGGTATTCCACATTGAAATGTACGGTATTTTTAGCGCAAGCGGTGAACAAATATATTCATCGAACGAAAGAGTGAGTTCTTGGTATTATCTTTAGTTCCAACCATATTGGGGTAATCTAATTTATTTTACATGTGTCTCACCTAACGGTAAAAGTAAATGACATGGAAGAGCGTATTATCGAATCGACCAGCGGCAAAATACAGCAGCCGTCGTCGATGCAAGTCTATAGTCAGAAAAGCTGTTACAGAAAATGTGGGACGTTGACAGTCGTAGATGTAACCTTATTCTATTTCCGCTGCCTCCAGAAAAGATCACTATTGGGGATCGGCTTGCAAGAAATTATGACAAGCACAGGTTCGAATCAATTTGCTCAGTAACTTTGGATTTAGAAGAAGTTAACATAATTGCTTATATCGATTAACGAGAAAGTTTCTTTATAAATCAACCACTCAACGTTAATTCTAAATACTATAAAAACATCCATAGCATTAATTTTCCATAAAGAATGCCGATATAGCATGTACGCCTTACAAAAGGTCTACTTTAGCCAGACGTGATTTCAGAGACAGCGAGCGGAAAACAAACTTTTTGATTGCCAGTTAAAGCAACAGATAAACGACGGATTTAAGCATGTCACAATACGATAAATAACTGGAAGTGAACTTGGTATTCCTATCAACTTACCTACAGACAGTTTCGTGAATGTCAATAATGCAGCTAAAAATTATTTACCCAATAATTTGTTTTTGTTATCTAACATTAATTTATGTTTTCTGAAATTTGTTGCAGTTCCAATTTTGCTGGTAGTTTTGATAATATTGCTGGTATTGGCTCTCTTGTGCTTTCTGCAGCTGCTACAATTATTGATAGTGTTGTTGGTGGTAAAGAGTGCTATGTGGCAGCAACGTCAGTGCAGAATTATGAGACAATGTGCATTACATGTTTACAATGCACTACGCTCCTGCCATATCTACCACTCCGGCGGCCAAAATCGTTTCAACGGTGTAGCTTTGTCATCAATAACCGTTACAAACAAACGGTCACCGACTTTATACCAGTTTCTGACCGCATTGCCGTGCTTGAACTTTCTGGAACTCAGCCCAACATCAGTCATTGCCGTCTACGCTCGACGGATATGCTGGGCTGGCAACAAAACAGGGTTTTACAGCAATCTGCAGTAAACGCTTGACGCTGTACCTAGAAGGTAACACGCGCATCCTGGCTGGTGACTTCAATGCCGAAACCGAAATTGGCAACACCGCATGGAAATGATGTTATCAAGCGATTCGCTATTGGCCCGTTTGAATGAGCAACGGCATCAGAATGTTGACATTCGCATCAATGAATAATATGATCAGCCAGTATCTAGCTGGTTCCGTCCGAAAATGCATCTCGGCCTTGCGTTCTACTCTTAATGACGGACGTACCTACAAACAGCTTGATCGTATTCTCGTTGGACACTTAGGTCAACTGTTAAACAATGATGTACCAGGAGAACGACGAAAACGACGCGATGGATCTCTGACCAAACGTTAGCTCTTGTAGAACGGCGGAAGGCTACCGATTAGTCGCTTGCCGACGAAATTATTTCTCGTTCGCGGAATCCGGCGGAAGTTGCGTCAAGATAAAGAGAACTACTCGGTACAGAAAGCACACGAAATATGCAGGAGCACCAGCGGCTGACCGAGGCGATAGAAGAGATCCTGTACGGCGTCATACGCGACGTATTGCGGCGACCGTAAACACTGCGCTGGTCCTAGTAACCTCCTTGACTCTGACCGGCGCTGTGGATAAAACTTCATCTACCAAGCTGGCGCGGTGGGCAGAACGTTTTTGAGATGTTGTTAAACCGACTCCAGAGCCAACAGCTTTGGACAATACTGATTTCACCAGAAGACTCTGTTCCTCTGGAAACAGTGGTTAATGCCGAATCGCCCACGCCACATGAGATACACAAAGTATTTCAGTCCGTCCAGACACGAGAGTCATCAGGTGTTTGCGACATACCCGCTGAGATACTTAAAGCAGCTGACCCAGCCGTACCTGACCCAAGTTCACAAGCTGTTCAATATGGTATGGCTGGAAAGAAAGGTGCCGAAGATTTCAAAGACAGCATCAAGGGGGCCCGCATACGAAAGGGGGCCCGCAATGATTGTTCCAACTACAGGGGTATATCACTTCTCTCAATCGCCGGTCAATTTTTGGCTAACGATGATTTCATGAGTTCGTTAACTACAGACAGCTATGAACAGGGACCAACAATGTGATTTTCGTCAAGGTCGGGGGTGTGATGACCAAGTGTTCATCCTTTTACGGCAGCTTATGAGAAAGCAGGCTGCGGAGTTCGGCAAAGCCACTGTAATCTGTTTTATCGAGTTCACTTAAGCATCGACCAGCGTTCACAGAGAGACTCGATGTGGGGGATTCTTCTCAAATGCCGCGTCCAGGGATAATAATCGATATTCTGCGGGACATGCACACCGGAGCTACAAGCCACATACGATCGTATGACGGTCTCTCTGCCGAATTTTTAAGTACCGACTGGCGTGAGACAAGGCTGTGTGTTATCCCCTTTGCTGCTCAATCTTGTGTTCGACTGGATTCTAGCCAAATCAATCGAGGGACACAACGGGCGTTCAATCCGCACAGGACGAAGTAGTGGCCGACCTCGATTATGCAGATGATATTGCTATCATGCAACCGGGATGAAGCTCGTTGTCAGGAACTGTTGAATCGTATTTCCAAAAACGCCGCATCTCTAAGTTACTGGCCGTGAAACTATCTAAAGACTAAGGCCATGCACATTCATCATCCAGAACCATCGCTGTTCCTCAACGGTGCCCAAATCGAGGTTGTTAGCGAGTTCGCTTACTTGGGCTCCACACTGGACAGTACTAAGTCGCGGCAGCTCCCTGATGCCGCTGTAATAAGCAAGGCAGCCACTACTTTTGGCCGACTCGAGAAGGCTATGGCCCCGCCCAGAAATTAGCCTCAAAACCAAAATGAAGATATATATACAACGGAGCCATTGTCTCTACGCTTCTACATGGGTGTGCATCCTTAATTATACAATAAAAAGGATCTCGATGCGTTGAGGTCTTCCAAAGAATAGCAAGCCTACGAACAATTGCTGGTGTCAGCTTGCGCGATCGTATTCGAAATATCAATATCCGAAATTCTGCGAGGCCCAACCACAAACGCTGCGGTCATCCGACGGCACCAGCTTCGTTGGCTTGATCATGTTGCGCGTATGGACCCGAACCGCGTGTGCAATCGCGCCTGGCGATGCCCCGTTCCGAATGACTGGAAGTGTACCGTTCAGCGCCGAAAAACACGTGGCACAAAATGGCGCTTAGCGATCTTCATCATCTTGGAACCACCTACGGCGCTACAATCTGGTCCACAAACCCCCAGCAAATCATAATAGATGTAGCTAAAGCGTTCGAGTTCAGTGGACATATTCATTCATCATTCGGGGTTGGTCACAGCTGATGGCGACGTCCACCAAGCTCAACGACCATAAGTGCGAAGTAAGTGCGATTACGCGATTTACTGATTAATGCGCGTAATTTGGTGAATAAAGTCAACTCACTTAAAATACTTATGCAGCAGCAAAGATGTCTCAATTAATTCTGATATGCGAGTCGTGGACTACTACTGACATTATGACACTGTCCACATTCCGTTATCAGTTCTTTCGTTCTGACCATCAGGACAACAGCGGTGGGGTCATGACATATGCTAAGTTGTCTCTAAACACAAATTCAGTCCTTAAGCACTAACAATTTTAACTACATAGACATTGTTTTTTGCTCCGTACAATCATTTCTAGCAGGGACGGTTCAGGTAATGAGTGTATGTGTTTCAAGCTCAGAAAAATGACATTTTGTATTCGCAAACATACAGAAATGACGACGTGTTATACTCGCAAAATTACAAAAATAACGACGTTTTGTAAACGCAAAATTACAAATAAGATTGGCAATGAAACTGTCTTAGTGCGCGTCGCGCTGTGAATCAAAAAAAAAAAAACAAGTTAGATAAACACATGCATTGTACACCATAATTATTAATGCTATATCTCATAAAGTTTTGATCATGTTTCTCTTGAGGGCGATTTTAACTTTCGCGACATCAATTGGAAACAATTCTCATGGCCAACGCATTGTGACCTCTCCGTGGATGCAGTTTTTACAACTGGTCTCGATCAACACGTAACAGAATCCACCAGACATCAAAATCTCTCCTAAATGTAGTCTTCAGTACCAATGAAGAACTTGTACAATGTTATAATTCATCCAGGTTTTCATCGAAGTGATCATTTCTGCTCTCGGTTTGCCATAAATTGCAAATGCGACTACAAGCAATGCAGCAAGAAAGCCACTCTGGACTACGATCGATGTAACTGGACTAAATATTTTTAACTCCATTTCAAACAAGGTATCTGCTATTACCTCAAATTCGTGATGTAATTAGACCCGCGGTATCCCGATCTGTCCTAATGATAAAAGGCGGCGTAAAGATCAACCTAAGCCAGTTTGACTGAGGCAGCCTGATATTGATCCTTATAAGTCTTAATCTACCGGTCACCTGCGGCACCAACGAAATCAGACCATTAAATATCTCACTCGTTATGAAGTTGCCTCTGGTTTTGTACAGGTCAAAACTGTAGAGCCAAAAACCGCATCGCACAAAAGTTCGGTGAAATTCTTAGCCTCATAATACGTAAGTCATTTTGGGCTTACGTCGGCTTAAAGCGACTGAAATTGGACCACTTGAGTTATCAGACGGTTCTCAGATTTTGATCGTCGACATAATGCCATCGAATTAAGTAACTATTTTAATTCAGTTTTTTTTTCTCGTCCTTCACCGACGCTGCCGCCTTGTCTTTAAAAAACAATGCAGTTTTATCTAAGATACTTTTACAGCGCTCTTGTAGAAGGTGCATTAATGGTTGCAAAAGAGAGCGCCAGTCCAGGACCTGATGCGATACGTTGCCACTACTCTACTGCGACAATGTGCGGGGCTCATTGACACTCGCTTTGTTTGACCTATTTACAGCTTGACTGAGGCTTGTGTCCAAGGATTGGCTCATCGCAGGTCTAGGAAATATTTAAAGGGAAGTGATGTCGACATTAATTATAGACCGGTTTGGTCATAATTTCGGTAGTAAGTAAACTGATGGAACGGGCTATATCAAAACAAATAATTGACTATGGTCTAGCTAGTAATTTTGTTAACAAATCTCATTTTTGCGGTTCCTAAAAAAACAGTCATACAAGCTGCAGCAAAATGGTAGATACGACTTTGACATAATAAATAATGGTGATAATGTGGATGTACTATACCTCGATATGCACAAACTTTTTGGCCAGGTTAGCCATGGCTGTTTGACTCATAGATTGCGAATCATATGGTATCACCAATCCTTTGCTGCCGTGGTTGAAAGTTTATTTCACTGATACAACTCAAACTGTAATAGTAAATAATCACCAGAAGTCCGATGGTCCCTGTAGGCAGTGGTGTCCGTTCGTCTTTAAACTCATAGTTGCAAGGCCTAAATCAAATATATCACAATTAGTACGCGCTACAGGACCTTTAATTCAGACCCCCAAGTTCCTAGTAGTCGAACATTTTTGAAAAACTTCCACAATTTTCTTCGAATGATTCTCATAAATGTTTGACGCCCCAAGAACCCGGAGAGGTTAGCCGTGAATTAGTGGCCAACATAGAGATCCAGGACCATGGGTGGAAAATATATTCAGCGGTACAAGAACATGGGATGGATGTAAATCCAGCGGTCCAAGAAAATTGACGTGTTGGAAGACCAAGAATGGGTGGTGTTGGGGCTGGTGTCTTTTTCACGCCAAAAATTTTCAATTTCCTCCTAAAACATCAGGCCGGCCTAAACCCCCGCCTTGGTACTCCCTGTCGCCTTGGCATGGTTTGTAAACGCATTAATTGCTAAACATTGCCGTATGACCTGTATGTTGAACGTAATGACTAGCTATGTATTTACCTATAAAAATGTAAAATATACTATAACTGATGTTATTGACAAAATTCACATGTACTCATGTAAAACACCAACACAAAAATATTCACTTAAAATACCCCCAAAAATATTTTTTACTTTACCTATCCCTTTCCCAAACCCATATTTTATATTCACCCATCCTCTATTATTACAACCAAAATTCAACCAAATTCCACTTTTCCCAATTTTCCGCTTTTTCAATCAAAATTCACACCACCCTTTTTTCCCCAAAACTCAACTAATGCCCCTCTGATTTTAGTATCCTTTCCCTGTTACCCTACCTATTCACATATTTAACCACCTTCTTCCCCCTCTTCTTATTTCCTATAAATTTCACCTTTTCTTAAAATTCCCCTTTTTCCCATTTTTCACATTTTTCAAATACCATCCATTTAATCAAAACTCCACTCCCACTTACCAAAATTATAATTTCAATTCCCCTACCTACTCCCTTGAACATATTAAATTTTCACTCCCAATGTCTCCCTACTTTTTCTAAACTAAACCCCCGACTTCCAACACTCTTTCTCCACATTTTTCCATTTTCAAATTTTCAATTAAATCCGTCTCTAATTTATAATATATAATAAATATATCCTATATAGTTTAATATTATTGCGTGCAATTCTATGACGGTACGGGGTATCGTCTATTCGCTGGCTTGGCGCAGTGTATAAGTCGTAGATAGTTTACTTGCATTCAGATAATCAGTATTGAATTTGGTGTATTGTTTTGATTAATGAATTATTATGTTTCTGATTGTCTCGGAGACGACCTAGCTAATCAGAATGAAACGTGTCAGCAGTTCGTATTCACGTGCAATGGAATGTATATCTTTGTCGAATGAATCGTGTGTCATATTTTGTTTTTAATTGGAGAATAACCGCGGCAACGGGATTAAGGTTCAGCTTAAACGATAAGCTATCTAGTGTAACAGCCCGAGATTCTTAGGGATTTTAATAGGGTATCCAAGAGGGAAACATACGT
>JASANE010006916.1:0-20023 GCA_030248225.1 Trileptium ribeirensis
TGCTAGGGAAGATTGGTTACCGCGTCCCACGCCTCCCCCGTTCTATCCTGCATTCTACGATGGTTTCATTCCCTACGGCCCTACTCGACCATTGCCGTGCAACAGGTATTCCTTCGTCCGCTCCGGGTGCGAGCTCGCTCCCATCATCATCCTTTGAATGGTTTACAACGTGGGCCTGCTAGCGAAATTGCATTTCCACTAAGCGGTGGTGCGTCCAGACCACGAGGACCGTGGAGTGTCGCTGGTGGGCAGCACGTAAACCGGGTGGAGGAAATCGTCGTACTGTCGAGGTTAGTTGAGTTATCAAACTGTCGTTTTTACTGTGTGTGATAATAGTTTCTCGGTGCTCTGTCGCGCGTGTGTCCACAGTTTGTCAACCTGGTGCATCCAAAAGTATTTTCAAAATAAATTAGTGCAGACCCTAGGTTGTACAAAGTGCTCTAAATTCGGACGACTGGAACATGCTGTTGTCATAAGCATACCAAAATTGTGAATTTGTCAATTCTCAATAAATTTTTAATCGCGAAACTGCAAATTATGTTTTTACAGTTAAATAATTGCCAACAACTTCTTTGTTATACTGTTTGGTATAATTACAGTATAACAAAAATAGTATTACCGTACAGTGCTTGCATCACCACGCAGTCCGGGTCATTTTAGCGTTTTGCACTATGATAAATGTTTATATTTTGGTTCGATAAAATTGTAGTAATCTAACAATGTAAAAATAAATGTATGGGTTTTGTTTTATAATTTAGTCTTCTTTAAGGCATGGACACATATATCGATTTGTAATTTATGATTTTAACAAAAAAACACGTTTAACTTTATTGAATTTTTTTCATTAGTGATTTTAAAAAAAGGGTTTTTCCAAAATAGCATTTGGCCTAAACTCTCACCTTTGCACTGCCATAAAGCAATGAAAGCAAATAGCTAAACATTTTCCCATGCAGTAGATGCTTCTCGTTCTTTTTTGGGTTATTGAAAATTATGCCACTCCGTTGCTCCTACAATTTTTGGTACCGCTCAAATCGGTACGCTAAGTATGACGTCGCAGCTTTTGCCTATAATTATGGTTATATATATGATAAAAACTGTAAAGCTGAAATTAGAAGACAGGGAGGTTTTTTTTGCCTTCGCAGTGAAAAAAGCAAGAAAGCTGGAGGTAAATTTAAAATGCTTTGACTTTAATGTTTGTGCGAACCGAAAATGGTTTGGGTAGATGTCGATGCTTTGAAAATAGATGAGTAGATTTGTCGGAGGCTAACTGAGAACTCCCCAATCTTTAAGCGTTTCTGGTTTTCTAGAAAACCAATTGTGCTCAACTGTGACTAAAGTTACGTTCGACACGCTATTTCCAGCTCAAAATTAGTGACCTAATCGAGCAAAAATCTATTTTTCGTGTTTTCAACTTAATTTTAATAAAACTTGTGTTTTTGCCATCGTTCTCTCATAAAAAAACTGAAGTAAACTAACAGATTTATTTTTGGAAGAAAATTTCGTAATGTTGCAAAAACATTTTATTCATATTGTAACAGATCCATATTGGATCGTTACGAGGTGGATTAATCCTGACCATAGCCAAATGGCAACATTTTATCGAAGACCCTTAATCTTGGCCACAGTCCAATGGCCAGCATTTACAAATACGCCAATAATCCTGGCCACAGCATAATGGCCAACATTTAGTCAAGTACCCTAATAATCCTGGCCACACTCTAATGGCCAACATTTAGTCAAGTACCCCAATAATCCTGGCCACACTCTAATGGCTAACATTTTAATCGAGTACCCCAATATTCCTGGCCATAGCGTAATGGTCAACATTTTCGAACTTAGTTGCGAATGTCCCCCAATGTAGAATACCCAACGGGAATGACCCAACTGGGTACGAAACCCGCTGTAGCATCGAGATACGTACGTAAATGGGATTAGAACCAATGTAGAATGCAGGATAGAACGGGGGAGGCATAGGATTATTGGAGTATTCGACTAAATGTTGGCCATTGGACTGTGGCCACAATTAAGGGTATTCGATAAAACGTTGCCATTACGCTATGGTCAGGATTAATCCACCTCGTAACGATTCAGTATGGATCTGTTACAATATGGATAAAATGTTTTTGCAACATTACGAGAAATTTTCTTCCAAAAAATCAAATCTGTTAGGCTTGCTTCGTTTTTATAGAGAACGATGGCAAAAGTTGAAGGTTTATTAAAATTAAGTTGAAAACACGAAAAATAAATTTTGCTCCGATTTGAGTCACTAATTTTAAGCTGAACAATCTACACGTGTGGACGTAACTTTAGTCACAGTTAGAGCACAATTGGGTTTTCCTCAACAAACGTTAAAACACTTAAAGAATCACTTGCAAATTTCTCACTAGCTCTCGACAAATACTTACTCAACTATTTTCAAAGCATCGACATCTACCCAACCATTTTCGGTTCGCACAAACATTAAAGTCAAAGCATTTTAAAATTTACCTCCAGCTTTCTTGCTTCACTGCGAAGGCGACGTTCCCTGTCTTCTAATTTCAGCTTTTCAAAATCAATGCGCTCTTTTTCAAAATGAAGCCGGTCAATATCAATGCCCTAATATTTATCATATATATAACCATAATTATAGGCAAAAGCTCCGTTAAGATGTTTGACTAAATTTTACCGATTTGACAGTACCAAAAATTCAAAACTTAGACAACGGAGTGGCATAAACCCTTGGATAAACCAAAAAGAAACGCTGGCAGAAAAAAGCATCTACTGCATGTGAAAATGTTTTTAGCTATTGCTTTCATTGCTTTATGGCAGTGGTAAAGGTGAGAGTTTAGGCCAAATGCTATTTTTTGGAAAATGCTTTTTTAAAATATTAGAGTCGCTAATGAAAAAGTTGATAAATCTACACGTTAAACGTGTTTTTGTTAATAAGTAAATTACAAATCGATATACATGTATGTGTCATGCCTTAAAATGAGGACCCTCGACTAAATTATAAAACAAACCCATTATTTCCTTTACATTGTTAGATTACTACAATTTATCGAATGAAATTAGTAATAAACATTTATATAATAAGTCCAAACGCTAAAATGACCCCGGACTGCGCTATAGATACAAGCACTGTTCGTGATCTTTAATCACTGTTTTTGTTATACTAAGATTATGCCAAACAAGTTATAACGAAGAAGTTGTTGGCAATATTTGACTGTAAGGAAAAACTGAACCTAATTTTTGCAGTTGGCGATAATACTATTAGAAATTGACAAATTCACAATTTTTAGATATTTATGACAACAGCATCGACCAATTTCACTGTTCCCGTCGACATTACTGAATTTTCCCGATTTAGAGCACTTTGTACGACCTAGGGTTAAAAACTGTGCACTAAAACATATTTTGAAAATCTTTGGATGCACCAGGGTTGACAAACTGTGGACACACGGCAAAAAACATCAGGCAACACAAAACTATTATCACACACAGTAAAAACGACACTTTGATAACTCAACTAACCTCGATATTGCTAGTCGATCCACCATGCCTCGATCCGGATCTTGAGCCACCACGGCGACCAAAGCGATTTCTTCCTCCACCCGTTACATATCCACCAGCGACACTAGCCGGTCCTCGTGGTCTGGACGCACCACCGCTTAGTGGAAATGCAATTTCGCTAGCAGGCCCACGTTGTAAACCATCAAAGGATGATGATGGGAGCGAGCTCGCACCCGGAGCGGACGAAGGAATACCTGTTGCACGGCAATGGTCAGTAGGGCCGTAGGGAATGAAACCATCGTAGAATGCAGGATAGAACGGGGGAGGCATAGGACGCGGTAACCAATCTTCCCTAAAAACAGAAAATACTAATGACAACAATGCAGCATGACTAGCCTTGTACACAGATAGGATAAGCGGAGATTATTGTCTTTAACTTTGTCTTTAAGATAAATATCTCCATTCATTGTGCAAAATGTCGAATATACAGAACCAAAATGAGCAGGCTCGTAAGAAACAAAGCGTTACTTAGCAACCAATACAACTAATTCAAATCCAAAAATATTGAGTTAGGCAGGTACAACACCCTACTTAACTAAAATCAGTTGGGATGCGGCAGAGTAACAGATTTACTACTGTCATCTGACTTTAAAACAGCAGTGAACATTTGGGCGAACCGTAATGTTGGTACTCGCCACTAATTACCATGATTTCCACACATTCACTATCAGGAACCACTTAAACTTCGAAAAACAAAAACATGTTAACGCAAGTACAAGCAAAACATACTCTGGGACACGCCACGCTTCACCGAGTGATAACCATACATCGGATTCTTTATCTGTCAAACACTGAGTCATCAAGTTTCGTGCATCAAGTGTTATTAATGGTGCGATCACACGTGGCGCGACAGGATCTCCTCAACAATAAATGTCAAAATGATCTAAATTAACAGCATGACACGTGTTCAGCTTGCGGCCAGAAATAAGTGCAGAATATCGGATGAACGTAAACTTGGTAATTACGATATTAGCCAATTTACGGTTACATATCTTCCATTGAAATTTGACAATCGCGTTTATATACGATGTACAGCTGGCGAGAATTCTATAACTTATCCTGGTTTTTCCGTTTACTTAAAATTTTGCATACATGCGTGTGCCGGATACCCTTTTGGTTGGGAAACAGGGGTAGCCGCATTTTGCCAGAGGCGTGAGATGAGTACGCATTCCATGGAACCGGGGCCTCCATAATCTAAAATTTTTCAAATATTTTATTGTTTCAGCATAAAAAAACGCAAAAATCTTTAATAAATCTCGCAGAAACACTAAGACATGTTGATTGAGGTTCAAGCACTCCTAGAACTAATTTTATACACGTTTAATAACAAATTATTTAGATTCATAACGAAATTTTCGAAGTATTGTAAATTTGTTGCGTCCGTTCGAGTGTTTTGCCAGGAGAACGTGAGCTTCCTGCTTAGACTAGTTAACGGAGCAGTTTTTTCCACAGGAACAGAAAAACGCGGTTAACGTGTCAGCAATTGAGAAGCTGCCAGGGAGACGTAAAAATTGTTTAAGGGCCATTGAACAGTGTAAGACATTAATTTTTAGGCCGGGCGGTTTGTCACAAACAAGAAAAATGCAGGGCGTAACTGTCATTGGAGAAAGCTTTTCAAAGTCACTAAGATTTCAGGATAAGCTTAACAGTGCTCTTTAGATTTTGGCTATTGCACGAGTCACACAATTTATACAAGGCAAACTGCTCGCCACTTCATATACATGACAGTGCTCCTAGTTTGGTCCACGGTTAGCCTTGTATTTTGTAAAACTTCAACAAATTGCAGTTAATTATGTATTACTATATAATTTTGAGCTCCGAAATTGACTGACCCCTGTTAAGCTTATCCTGAACTCTTAGTGACTTGGAACTGCTTTCTCCAAATTGCTGACAGTTATGCCCTGGCATTTTTCTGTTCCTGTGGAAAAAACCTGCTCCCTGTTAAAATCTATGTCTTACATGGTTCAATGGCCCTTAACAAATTTTTACGTCTCCCTGGCAAGTGGCTAAGACTTAAGGGATGAGCAACAACAGGGTTTAGTCAATACTTCAAGACTAAAATTATATAGTAATACATAATTAACTGCAATTTGTTGAAGTTTTACAAAATACAAGGCTAACCGTGGACCAAACTAGGAGCACTGTCATGTATATGAAGTGGCGAGCAGTTTGCCTTGTATAAATTGTGTGACTGGTATGAAAATTTGGAAGAGCACTGTTAAGCATCGGCATTCTTCGGAAAAACATGAAAAACCACCATCATAACATAACTTAGCCCTGAAACACGCAACAGTACCCCACGATAATCAGATTTGCATGGCCTTGGTAAGTAATAACAGTTGCCTTGTCGCCAAGGTTGTAAATTCTGAGAGCTGAATATACAATTTAGAGAGACATAAACAAGCTATGTTGAGCATCAATAGCTTGTTATAAATTGTATTTGAGCTAAAACTGAGACCTTGAGGAGACAAGGCGACTGTATTACTTACCAAGGCCCGTCAAGAATGTGATTGTAGTGGGGTACTTTGCTGTTTAGGGGTAGTATATTTATGATGGTGGTTTTTCATATTTTTGGAAGAATGCGATGCTTAACATGTTCTTCCAAATTTTCATCCCAGTCACACAACTATACAAGGTGGAATATCTCGGCCACTTTGTCCTGGTTTGGTCAGCATTTAGCCCTATACTTTTGTAAAACTTCCGAACAAATTGGGTTAACTCTGTATGCTCTACTATAATTTTGAGCTCCGAAATTGACTAGTATTAGTTTTATATTGAACTCTTAGTGAGTTGGAACTGCTTCTCCAAATTGGGCGGTTATGCCCTGGCACTTTTCTGTTCCCAAAAAAAATTTTTACTGTTGTGTGCAATTTTGATGGCCCTTAACAAATTTTATTATGCACAAAATTAGCAGGACTAAACAGACAAAACAACATACTCCAAAAATTTGAGTTATGAATCTAAAGTCCTTTTGTTAAGACTTTTGTTATTTTATGCTGAAACATCTAAAATCATTTCTAAAAATTGTTGAACCTGAATCAACATGTCTTAGTGTTTCTGCGAGATAAAGATTTTTGCTTTTTTTATGCTGAAACAATAATATGTTTGAAACATTTTTAGATTAAAAGTTACCGTTCATGAGGTAGGCATACGTCGACCGGCCTTCAAAATGCGGCTATCCCTGTTTCCCACACCAAAAGGGTATCTGCGGCATACGCATGTATGCAAAATTTAGGGTGAATTTTGAAACCAGGAAAGAGTAATTATAAAATTTCACACCCGCTGAAAACAGGAATATTAGTTTATAGAATTCTCGCCAGCTGTACATGTATATAAAACGCGATTGTCAAATTTCAGATGGAAGAAAATATGTACGGTAACTGCAATCGGCTAATATGATTTATAAATTTAGCAGTTTATCATAGTACAGTCCTCATTGAAACGCACACCACCGCAAGGGGCTAAGTCATGCTAAACATTTTGTAATTTATTGTGGATCTTGACATTATGGCAGAGACCGCGCGCGCCGGGCGTATCAGGCAGTTAATATTACACTTGATGCACCGAAACTTGATGACTAGATGTTTGAAAGATAAAAATCCGATGTATGATTTATTCGTCTGAACAGTAACATGTGCCGTTGCTTTCTTTGCTAATTGTTTTGTTTTTCGAAGTAAGTGGTCCACCGGTGAAGCTGGCTGTCCCGATATGCTTTTACTTGCTCTTTACATTAACACTGTTTTTCTTTTTCAGAACTTCTAAGGGTTCCGATGCGAATAGAGAAATCAGGAATAGAACCACAGACCAACTTACGACCCAAATTTCATATAAAAGTGAGATTTATCAGAAAAGGTATTGACTCTTGTCCTAAATACTGCTTGACTCTCCACCGCTTTTGAGTTTTACGTTAAACAGGCTTGTCCTGGCCTAACTGGATATTTTTAATTTAGTTGGTTTGTTATTGGTTGCTAGAGTTGACGCTTTTTTTTCTTGAGCCTGCTCATTTTGGTTCTGTATATTTGAGCATTTTGATGAAATGGAGATATTTATTTTAAAAACAAAGTTAGAGACATAATCTCCGCTTGTATCCTATTTGTGTACAAGGCTAGTCATGCTGCATCTGTTTCATTTAGTATTTTCTGTTTTTAGGGAAGAGGTGTTTACCCGTCCTATCCCTCCCCCCCGTTCTATATCATTCTCAAGATGGTTTCATTCCCTACGGCCCTTCTGGACCATTCCGTGTAACAGGTTTTTTCTTCGTACCGCACTCCAGGGTGAGCTCGGCTCCATCATCATCCCTTTAATGGTTTTACAACGTGAGCCTGCTGGGCAAAAATACATTTCCACTAAGCGTGGTTCGTCCAGACCACAACCCCGGCTAGGTGTCCGGCTGGTCGATATGTAACGGGTGGAGGAATCGCTTTGGTCACCTGGTGGGGTGGCTGGAGATCCGGATAGAGGCATGAGTGAATAAACTAGCGATATGGAGGGTTAGTTGAGTTATGAAAATGTCGTTTTTACTGTATGTATAATAGTTTTATGTTGCCTGATGTTTTTTGCATATGTCCGCGTTACGGTTCCCTTGGTGTCCTCCAAAATTTTTTCAAAATGTTTTAGTGCACAGTTTTTACCTAGGTCTGAGTTACTTTTAGTAAGATGAGGTACATTAAGTGAATGTGAAATGACAGGTACAGTGAAAAATTGGTCAAATTTTGTTTGTCATAGATATAAAAATTATGAATTTATTGAATTCTCATTCTTTTATCGCCAACTGCAAAAATTAGGTTCAGTTTTTCCTTTACAGTCAAATATTGCAAACAACTTCTTCGTTATAACTTGTTTGGCATAATCTTAGTATAACAAAAACAGTGATTAAAGATCACGAACAGTGCTTGTATCTATAGCGCAGTCCGGGGTCATTTTAGCGTTTGAACTTATTATATAAATGTTTATTACTAATTTCATTCGATAAATTGTAGTAATCTAACAATGTAAAGGAAATAATGGGTTTGTTTTATAATTTAGTCGAGGGTCCTCATTTTAAGGCATGACACATACATGTATATCGATTTGTAATTTACTTATTAACAAAAACACGTTTAACGTGTAGATTTATCAACTTTTTCATTAGCGACTCTAATATTTTAAAAAAGCATTTTCCAAAAAATAGCATTTGGCCTAAACTCTCACCTTTACCACTGCCATAAAGCAATGAAAGCAATAGCTAAAAACATTTTCACATGCAGTAGATGCTTTTTTCTGCCAGCGTTTCTTTTTGGTTTATCCAAGGGTTTATGCCACTCCGTTGTCTAAGTTTTGAATTTTTGGTACTGTCAAATCGGTAAAATTTAGTCAAACATCTTAACGGAGCTTTTGCCTATAATTATGGTTATATATATGATAAATATTAGGGCATTGATATTGACCGGCTTCATTTTGAAAAAGAGCGCATTGATTTTGAAAAGCTGAAATTAGAAGACAGGGAACGTCGCCTTCGCAGTGAAGCAAGAAAGCTGGAGGTAAATTTTAAAATGCTTTGACTTTAATGTTTGTGCGAACCGAAAATGGTTGGGTAGATGTCGATGCTTTGAAAATAGATGAGTAAGTATTTGTCGAGAGCTAGTGAGAAATTTGCAAGTGATTCTTTAAGTGTTTTAACGTTTGTTGAGGAAAACCCAATTGTGCTCTAACTGTGACTAAAGTTACGTCCACACGTGTAGATTGTTCAGCTTAAAATTAGTGACTCAAATCGGAGCAAAATTTATTTTTCGTGTTTTCAACTTAATTTTAATAAACCTTGCAACTTTTGCCATCGTTCTCTATAAAAACGAAGCAAGCCTAACAGATTTGATTTTTTGGAAGAAAATTTCTCGTAATGTTGCAAAAACATTTTATTCATATTGTAACAGATCCATACTGAATCGTTACGAGGTGGATTAATCCTGACCATAGCGTAATGGCAACGTTTTATCGAATACCCTTAATTGTGGCCACAGTCCAATGGCCAACATTTAGTCGAATACTCCAATAATCCTGGCCACACTCCAATGGCCAACATTTAGTCGAATACCCCAATAATCCTGGCCACACTCTGATGGCCAACATTTACAGGTACCCATTAATCCTGGCCACAGTATAATGGCCAACATTTAGTCGAATTCCCTAATAATCCTGCCATAGTGTAATGGTCAACATTTTCGAATTTAGATGCGAATGTCTCCCAACTTAGAATACCCAACGGGAATGACCCAACTGGGTACGAAACCCACTGTAGCATCGAAATATGTACGTAAATGGGATTGGAACCAATCTATAACCTCTCTACGCAAGCGAAAATATAAAAACCTATTTCCCCCGTACATACGAACCGACCGCAAGACTCTGCTGTCACCTTATTCATAGACTGCATAAACGGCACAAATCATGAATTGTTACGCTCGTTAACCTCGCTACGAACTAAGAATTTTCGTCACATTTCGGCCTGCACCGCCGACAGTTTTCAGTGACCAAAATGGGTCTCGTTATTAACATTTCAGGAATGGGTAATCATCGAAGCATTGCGACAGTATATATATTTATATATAATGATTGATTGTAGTGCCATAAAGGAACCATTGGTATACGTGTCTTGCATCATATCATCATGATTGTAACCATAAATTGTTGGCCATAAAGGCACGTATTATGCATTTGATTCGCGTGACCATGATCATACTATATCTGTGTACCATTGTAAATGCTCATATGTATTTTTAGGTATACGTACACGATTTGGCAGCCTGATTTGAATAGCACTTGTTAACCGTTTATATATATAATCGTCATACCATGTTCATACCTGATCTTCGTGTTGTTCAAGGCCGTAAAAGCGCCTATACTTTTGCTATGATTCCATATCATTTTTACAATAATTATCATGATGTATTGTACCCTAGTTTGCGGACGTATAATCATAACTATTTATCGATAATTGTTGTACTATATTCGTGCCGTTCTATTGTTTTAACCATGGCCATAAAGGTCCATATTCGGATGTAACCTCCTTGTGTATTTCATTGATGTTTTCAGGATGGTGGTTATATTTTATTGTATCCTTTCGATTCATAAGTGTGGAGGTACAAATAGTCGAGGACACTTTGTTTCGTTTAGGATGATTTTAAGGAAAAACTTAGGGATTTAGAAACTTTATTATCAGTTTTATATAAAGTTAATAGGTAGGCATACGTCGACCGGCCTCAAATTATAACTTTAATAAACCGGACTTGGCTTAATATTAACAGTGTCACACTCGCTTGAACAAATGTTAGTTTGATATAAAGGTGAAATGAGATTGAAGAGTGGTAGAGACTTTTTATAAATCTAGCAGTTTAATAGTAAGTTGTTGAAGCCCACCACCGCAGACTAAGTCCTAAAGTAAATAAGCCCGCGATCTTAATATTAACTTGATATAAAGTTGATGATAGAAGGTTTGAAAAAAACTTCTTATCAGGTGTTACGAATTTCATATAAAAGTTAGAGTTTCGTATTGGCTTTATACTGCTTGAACCACCGCTTCTGAGCTCTACGACAAACAGGCTTGACCTGGCCAAGCTGAAATACCTGGAAGCTAATTTAACTTGCTTGGACGTTTCGTGTATGGCTTCTTCTCGAGCAAATATGGTTTAACACTAATATAATATGAGGTTTATTAGGAGTTGAAAAAACTTCTTATCAGGTGTTACGAATTTCATATAAAAGTTAGAGTTTCGTATTGGCTTTATACTGCTTGAACCACCGCTTCTGAGCTCTACGACAAACAGGCTTGACCTGGCCAAGCTGAAATACCTGGAAGCTAATTTAACTTGCTTGGACGTTTCGTGTATGGCTTCTTCTCGAGCAAATATGGTTTAACACTAATATAATATGAGGTTTATTAGGAGTTTTCTAGAAACTTTGTAGTAAATTAGTGAAAGTTTTATATAAAATCGTTGTGAACAAAGTGATAATTCACTTTGATTATGTAAAATTTGATATTAAAATTGGTCCGAAATTTATATAAAATCGGACTGATAATAAAGTTTGCTTTAAAGCCTAAAAATCGGGATCAAATCGCCCCAAAAGTGCTGACCAAGCACTTCTAACGGCCGCGAAATTTAAAATTTCAAATTTGAAATTGGCAGTATTTAAGCTGAGTTGCACTAGCTCTGCAGCGTTCAGTCTGATTTCGGCAGAGCAGAGTTCGGTCGTTTTGCAGACCGCTCTTTCGCTTTTCTACAGTTTTAGTTTCGCGTTATGGTTTGTCTTTCTATTACTCTCTGGCTTTATGACTTGGTTTTGCGAACGGATGGAGAAGCGATGGACGCCGACCGATAGGAATCGAATGTCGTGTGGACAGGGAGGCGGAGTAGAGTAGTTGAGTTTAATTAATGTTACGTTAGAGAAGCCCGAAGCGTTATAGCTAGCCCATAGGATTGGATACCGTCTTGATAAGCACCAGCCTTTAACTTTAGCCTCTCCTTTCCATACTTTGTTTTACATGATAGCCCTGCCCGTCCTAGCTTGTCCCGCAGACACGTAGCCGTAACTAGCCACTCACACAACTTAGACGGCCGAAGTCATGCTGAACCTCCCTCGGTCGATGAGTTAAGGCATAAATAAACGCGACACTTGCGTAGAGATCTATTTTTACATGATTCAGTGAGTCGAGTTTGGATTTAAAATAATATCTTTGAGCCGACCGAGGTTAAACAAAATGAATTTTTGGCTGAATATTAGCACTAGAACTCCGAAGCATCCTTTGTCATGTTATTCTCGTCAAGTATTTATCAATGGTATTTACTCAAAATTTTATTCGTTTTACCATTTCTGTGGACACAAGTTCGTCCGCATGTTTTGATACTTTGTTAGTAGGAACCCAGCACAAAATTAGACATTGTAGGACAAAGCCACCTCAAGAACTTGGTAATGACTTTATTAAAATGCCAGTAGTGCTCTAGACATCGTCCACGAGCTGAGAAATTGTATCGAACCACAATGAGATGTACCGACCCAACGCCCTGTGAGCAAGACAGTTCACTTTGAGTGAAAATTTGGGTTTTCTTATGAATTGCCCCATCAATTTGGATAAAATTTTACCCAGATCTCGGCTAGGATGAGAGCTATCGATCGGCGCATAAAACATTCAAATATCGCGTCGGAACCCCAAACCCGACGATCTCGAAGAGGCTTGCCCACATCGACAACATGAGATTGGAAATATTTCAAGATTCTCTTCAGGAATCTTGCAGAAACTTTGGCCGTTTCTTCGTAGTAATGCCTGTTAACGAATGCAACTTTAAAACTTATTGTTTTTATTGTCGGAATCCCAAACCCGACGACCGTGAAGGGGCTTGCCCCCACTGAAATATAAAAATTGAAATATTTTGAGATTCTCTCCAGGAATTTTGTTGAAACTGTCGCCGTTTCTTCGTAGGAGTGTCCGTAACCGGACACCATTTTAAAACCCAACACTATCGCATCGGAATCACAAACCCGACGGCCCGACAGGGGTCCGCCCCTATCCAAACTTCACATGTCAATAACTCAAAATTTACTCCAGGAATTTTGATGATTTTTATTGTACAAATAGAGGCCCGTTAGGCCTTCCATTTGAGCTATTAAGCGCGGCAAAGCCGTTATTAAAAGTTACAGGAAATCCAAACCCGAGCTCCGCAACCGCCGCTCAGATGTAGTTGAAATTTTACAATTTGTACTACTTTCGCAAGTAGGTTTCGGTCTTGCTTTTACACGTATTTTGGTCAAGACAGGGAAAATATTATTTTCCCCAGTGCTGATATCTCGCCTTCTAAGCGTCAATATTTGGTATCTGTATTGCTAGATGCGATATCGAGTCTATCGGGTCTCGACCCGACGGATTCATTTCTGTGAGGACCGTTGACCCGGTCCTAGTAAATCGATAAATAAGGTCGAACCCAATCCCTGTCAAAATTTCATTGAGAAAGGCTGGGAAATTAGAGAGATATTAAAAATTATAGGTTTTCAACAGCCCCTGCCGAATTGGACGCAAAATCTCGGTCGAAAATTAGGAAATAGAACAATCTGAGGGTACAAACAGAGTGAATTTCAGTTAGTAATCTTGTTACGGTCGTCCCGACAACCGGGGCTGCCGCTTACTGACTCGTTTCATTGAGTAGGAACCGCTAGCAATACAACTTAAATGCTAGTACCAAATGAGCTCTTTTCGAGTGCCGTTTCGTTTTCAAGTCAAAATAACTCAAGTTTTAGTACCTTTAGGATAGTGCCGATGACCCAAGAGGCATCGCCACGTATAGTTCTAGTTTTAGTCAGATTTATCGGTACCTGAATGCAATCTTAAACTCCTTCCACTACGCCCCGAAGTTGGCATGGAATTTGTACAATGACAATGTAAAGCCATCTAATTGGCAGAAGTTCTGAATTCATTGCATTTATTGGTTGTACCACAAACTAGGGACTCGCCTAAGCTTGTCCCTTACAACACGTTTGCGCCTTTAAGTAATAGCAATAAAGCAATAATGATCCGATCTTTTTAGAACAATAGTCACATTTAGGAATTGAGTTAACATAGTAAATTAGTGCAGAAAATCAATTAAGTAAAACAAGTTTGTCAGACCATTTGCAGTAGTAGACATTGGGAGTGCCCCATAGTAGCTCATTACTTCGGTAGTGGCCTATTTGCACGTTACAGCGTATTGTTGTTGTCATTTATCAAGGATTGAGCAAGTAGTTGATTCTTAACTAGGAAACCTGTCATAGGACGAATTAATAAAATTATTGACGATTTAGTGACCTGTATAAGAAAACCGTCAAATTAGTACGACCTTTTAGTCCAAATTAAACAAACCCCCTAATTATACAAATGCGTTTGTAAGCCTATAGATCTGCAATACCTTTTGATACAGTTACCGCCGAACACCGAGTTACTTCATATGTTTATTGTAACCGTGGAAGTTGAAGGCCAAGGCAACGCCTTCAACCCTTTCGTAAGGTTATTAAGAGTCCGTTTGGAACTCTGCAACAGGTTAAATAAGTTTACGAATTATCCCTTTTAGGAATTCTTTTCTCTACCGCTCGTAGTAGCGCTGTACTTTTTGGTAAGAAAATAAAATGGCTCCGCTGAGCCAAGCGTGAACGAAGACCCAGAGTGATCCTCGCTTTACCTCTTGAATTGATGATTTATCACTTTTCCCTGGATTTGGCTCGATTCAGCGTCTTCTAAAATTGTGTAAATTTGGCAAACAAAAGAAAATATCAAAATTCCTAGTGTTAGTAAAGTGCAGATAATGTACACAACACATAGTAAATTTTAGTAATAATTTTGGATTAGGAAAAGTTGAAAAGTTAGAAAATTCGGTCCCAACCTCACTTTACCGGGACCCATAGACCGCTCATAGGATAATTTTACCCAGTCTAGTTTAGCACTATTTGAGCTCTTGTGTATGCACACGAAAAAGTCCGTTTTATAGTTATTTAGGTCACAGATGACCCTCAATTTAAGGGTAAATTTTACAGTTTTGTTACCATGCTTGAGGGATAGTTTTATAACGAATAGGAAGCAAAATTAACCATTTATGTCTGTACAACCTGCTGAAAATTTTATCTTACACCTATGGTCACCGTACGTATGTATGTATGCGAGTAAAAAATGATATCGTACCATTGTCGCAGCAGAGAAAACTAAGAGTAGTACCGATAATCACCTTCCAAACTTACCGTTAGTGCCGTTACTCGTTGGTTATAATATTTTGTCGTATGTTAATGCAATCGCTACTTTACCGCGTTTACGAATATTCATTTATCATGTACCATAGCCGTGATTAGGATGAGCAAGATCACAACCCGCAAATCCCACTTTGTACGCTTCGTCCCATATACCTCATTTGTACCCGTTATATTACCGCCTTTCGCTTACCTGAACCTGCTGTTTTGTCGGCGTACCCTCTAGTAGCAATCGTAGTGCTGAGCGCGTAGTTAGTTGAACGGCGCTTCTTTTTATAACTAACCGTTTTACGCTCCGTATTACTTACCGGTATTTGCTTTTGATTTGACCCACTTTCGATGAGTAATGTAGACGCGGCTGTCATTAGAAAAGGCTTAGCAGTTTACGCCTGATTTGAATCAGCTGTAAGAGTTACATGAAAAAGGCGATGACTCCGCAACTTAGCCCGTTTGCTGCCATGCTCGTTCTCCTAATAGCGTACCATACTAGTGATATTGTACCTATTGTATTCGCCCGTACAGTATGTTTATGTCCATATACGATTTTGACTCATCAATAAATGCTCAATGAAACCCAATGTGTCCAAGTATTTTGCTGATCCTAGTAGCGATAGATATTAGGAGGGGTTTGAAATCCGTCACCCCTATCGACGACCCACGTTCAGATTTGACACACGCATTGAAGAAGCAAACCATAGCGGGACTCGCCGATTCCACAATTGTATTAATTATATTACTGTTCGAGTACGACTCGTGCGACTAATAAGGAAAATTTACCTCAAAATTATAGCTTTCGCTGCACGCCTAGAATAGGAAATCACACGCGAATCCGACGTTAAACGTGTAGGGATTTGTCGGAACCTAGTGGGGGCCACTGGCTAAATAAATTAACCGTCAAAAAAGGTAGGAAACTGAAGCCAACCCGAATACCTTTTAAATACGCTTCGTGGTTAAACGAGGATAGGGAATGGTGGTATGGTCTCTTTGGCCTGACAGCAGGTGACGGAGCCGACCTCCCTGGTGACCTCAAAGGTAGTACCTCTTAGGCTACGTGCGCAACCCGTCCAGCAGGATCACAACACATCCTGTGAATCGCTCCTGCGGCTTGCTAAGCTCCGTAATTTCTTGGGCCTGATCCGAATCAAAAAAAAATTAAGAATTTGAACCCAATAGGTCCGCACATTGAGGTTACGATAGCAGGGGTCGTATTGGCATTACGTTTGTGGAAGTGCGTAATGCAGCAGCGCCACGTCGATTACAATATTTTAAAATATTGCGACTATCACGTTTTCGGTTTTTGGTCAGGATTTGAGCTTGAAATTCTGATGTGGAAACTGAACATGCGCACGCGATTTCAGGGAACATCGATTGTCTAATTTCACAGCGCTAAACTCGTCACTCATCATAGAACCATTTATTTACATCGTTATCGGTGTTTCTCTAACAGATGGCTCGGAGAGTCAGTTGCACTTTCACTATTTAGCGATCTGTCTTATATTTAAAAATATTTAGTTTAACCGTCATGATGTCTGTCTATCGACTGCGCAGTTTCACTGAGGTTGACGTCTTAGGTTTCGCCATTTCAAACACATCATTGAGTATTTCATAATATAGGAAAATTTATTATTTATTGCGTCTTCGTATTGGAGAGGTTGGCGGCCTGAAATTTGTGGAAATTTTTTCTACCTGGCGCAAAACGGTACCCCTGTCCTGATGCCCCTCGAAAATACGGGTTTTGTCTGATTAATTTACCTTGGTAAAATTTTTCTTCCCAATGGTGAAGAACCATTTCGTATAGTACCTGACAAAGTTGTTGTGAAATCCTATTGTGAATAAAAATATTTGGTAAAATTTAAAAATTGGTACTCTATTAATCTTATTATGTGTTTATACGTCAGGTATATTTTTGCTGAACAAAAACTATTAAAACGCAAAAAAATATCCCGACGGGAGTTCTACACTTAACCTCGGGATCGATAGGACGGGATTACGCGCTACACCGAGTTCTAATTAAATGTGTCCTTGGGTCGTTTGAATAACATGCGATTTCGAATGGATATAAATTTTTTCGGAGCAACGTACAAGTAAAATTTCAATTAAATACTCCTAGACTCTGCTGTTTTGGTACTTTAGTCAAAATATTTTAACTTTACACGACTGGACAAACATTCATGGAAATATTATGTTAATTAATGGATATTATTTCCTAGGACAAGGCCAGCGGTAATAAGGTTTTTATATAAAAGAATTTGATTATTTATACTTTTTTCAGAAGAACCAAGTTTTTTCATTTGTGCGCGGCTAATTATTTGCAAGTGTCGATTTTGTAGCGCCAGAGTAACTAATTTTCTAGTTCATTTTATGAATTATGTTAATTAATTTTATGAAATATTTTTTTCAGAGTGTTAGTGTAACGGAGCGGAGATTCTGTGTTGCAGGGGTGAAAGCTTTTAAATTCCGGGTGTGTGTGTGATCGGCCATAACTCGCGAACGACTTAACGATTTTCATGATCTTGGGCTCTTTCGAACTGGCATAGTCGTATTTAACGCGTATTTCCCCAAGCTTTTTAATTTGATGTTGAACCAGAGTTCCGGGGTTAGAAGTAAAATGAGGGTGTTTTACCCCATTTTAGTACCCTTCACGGAAGCAAGGTTATTTTTATCTTAACTTTCGAATTTTTATCTCTGGTTGGTTTTATTTCATAGTGAAATGATAAATGCCGATGCCTCTTTTTTGTTTTCGATTAATGCTCCGGTTCTGGAGTTATGGGGTTTGCGGTATGGCAACCTCGTGTTTCCTCTACCAAAAATTCGAAAATTTGTTCTGGGTTGTTTTATTTCGTAGTAAAACGATAAATGCTGATGTCTCTTTTTTGTTTTTCGAATAAAGCTCCTGTTCTGGAGTTATAGGGTTTGAGGTATGAAACCCTCGTGGTTCCTCGACCCAAAATTCCAGAATTTGTTATGACGTCCTGGGCGGCTGAAAAGTTTTGCTTGGGGGTTTTCGGGCATGGGAAACTCATTGCCGGTATTGATTTTGTTCTAGCGTATGCGGCATTGTGTAATATCCACATATGACGTACCGACGTATGCTATCGGGAGCTGATTGGTTGTGCACGTGTAATCGACGTGACGCTGCTGCATTACGCACTTCCACTAACGTAATGCCTATACTACCCCTGCTATCGTGACTTCGAGGGCGGACCTAATGAGGTGAAATTCTTAATTTTACCATTTGGGTCGGGTTAGGCCCGAGGATCTACGGAGCTTCCGACGCCGCAGGAGCGCTTCGCAGGATGTCTTCTGATCCTGCCGGACGAGCTTCGCGCGTAGCCTAAGAGGATTCTAGCTTTGAGATCCCCAGGAAGATTGGTTCCATCACCTGCTCTCAGGTCAAAGAGACCACACCACTCTTCTCTATCCTCGTAAAACTGGGAAGTGTATTTGGAGTAGAGTTTTCCTTTCTATGTTCCTGAATGCTTTTAGAATTTATTTAATTTAGCCAGTGCCCCCCACTAGGGTCCGACAAGTTCCTAGTCGTTTACCGTAAAATCCGCGTGTTATTTCCTATTCTACGAGCGTGCAAACACAGGTTATAATACTGAAATAAATTTTCATTATTGGTCGCACCGAGTTGTACTCACACAATAATACAATTGAATTGAAATAAATGAGTCACGCAAAGGTTTGCTTCGTCAATACGCATGTCAAACCTGAACGTGGGGCATCAATACGGGTGATGGATTTTCAACCACTTCTAATATCTATCGCTACTAGGATAAACAAAATACTTTGGACACATTGCGTTTCATTGATCATTTTATTGATGAGTCAAAATCCTATACGGACAAAAACATACTGTACGGGTAAATACAATAGAGTACAATATCACTAGTGCATGATACGCTATTAGGAGAATGAGCATGGCAGCAAACAGGCTAAGTTGCCGCAAGAATCATCGCCTTTTTCATCAAGTTCTTACAGCTGATTCAAAAATAGGCAAAAATTTCTAGAGCCTTTTCCAATGACAGCCGCGTCTACATTACTCATCAAAAGTGGGTCAGGTCAAAAGCAAATACCGGTGAGTAACACGAAGTGTAAAACGGTTAGTTATCAATAAAGAAGCGCCATTCAAACTAACTACTCGCTCAGTACTATGATTGCTTCTAGAGGGTACTCTGGCCAAACAGCATGTTCAGGTAAGCGAAAGGCAGTAATATAACGGGTACAAATGAAGTATGCGGGACGAAGCATACAAAGTGGGGATTCCAGATATTAATTCTTGCTCATCCTAATCACGGGTATGGTACATGATCAAATGGGATATAAATTTGTAAATGAGGTAAAGTAGCGATTGGGTCGAGTTAACATACGACAAAATATTATAGCAAAAGAGTAACGGTCATACGATTAACGGGAAGTTTGGAAGGTGATTATCGATTGAGCTCCTTGATTTTCTCTAGTACGAAGCGATGGTCAAGCTGTTTCTTTCATCTTCGCATACATTGATACGGACAGTGACAGTGAGTATCAGGTGAAATTTTTTGCATATTGAGAAATACGACTTGTTGTAGTTAAATTGAATTAACTCCTTTATAAATTTGTTGTTTGAGACATAATAACAAAATCTCTAAATTTACCTTCAAGTGAGGTCATCTAACATCAATCAGCTCTGAAGCACCGAACTTTCGTATCAAGTACACCAGAGCTTGAATAGTGCTAAACTGACTGGAAGCAA